>JANHGB010047996.1:7889-29037 GCA_026283785.1 Coracopsis vasa
GGGGGGGCTCTTTCCCACATGGTAAATCACTGCTTATGGGGAGGGCTCTTTTCCACATGGTAAATCACTGCTTATGGGGAGGGCTCTTTTCCACATGGTAAATCACTGCTTATGGGGGGGTCTCTTTTCCACATGGTAAATCACTGCTTATGGGGGGCTCTTTTCCACATGGTAAATCACTGCTTGTGGGGGGCTGTTTTCTACATGGATCCCCCCAACCCCTGATGGATACATGTCACTGCTGCTGCAATAGCCACTGGGCCATGCTCCAGGGACATGGTGAGAGGAGTGTGAGCAATGGCTTGGCACTGGGGCCCTGCTGACTCCTGGCCTGCAGTGCTCAGCCTGGCAGGGGCCAAGAGCAGAGAGCGCTTTGGATCTGCTTCATTTCAGGCTGACATTTGGCGGTGGCAAATGAAATGAAGCCATTTCCCATCAGGGATTTTTTGCAATGTTTACATATTTTCCTAAAAGGTTTGAATTGGCTGGAGAGGAGCCCAAGGAATCCATTAGGAGCCAGTGCCAAGGGGAAACCTTCCCCAGGCTGTTGATGAGGAACGAGCTCCCCAGGGGCATGGCCAAGCTCTTATGGGGCTCTTAACACCAACACCAAGGCATGGAGAAAGCCCCTCAGGGCTCAGCCTGTCCTGCCACTGTCTGCCTTTGTGGTGAATGCGGTGGCAGAGAGAACCTCCTCCTCCTTGGGATGCTTTTCCATTGTGGAAACCTGGTCTCCTTTAGCTTGAGAGCTGCCTTCAGACCCCAAACCCAGATGCAGGTTGGGATGTTGGTGATAATCAGCAGGTTTTATGTCTCTGGGTGGTCCCTGGGTCGGCTGAGATGGTTTGGCAGTGGTGCATGCAGATCCTGCAGGATTTGATGGCATCTGGATAGGATAAGAGGTCCCCAAGGCGTTGTGGTTCAGCCAGGCTGGGGCGGATGGGTGTCTGGCTGGTGAGGATGGGTGATTCAGAAGTGAGGACCCAGTGCTGAGCTGCCCTTCCTAACCCATTGTCTCCATGTCTCTAGTGGTGGGACGCTGCTGACTGTGACTGGCACCAACTTGGCCACCATCAAAGAGCCCAGGATCCGGGCCAAGTACTGCAGCTCTGAAAGGGAGAACGTAAGTGATGCTGAGCTGGGGTTGGGGACAGAGCATAAGAAGGAGGAGGGATTCCCTGAGCCTTCTCCCTGTAGAGCCCCTGGCCATGAGAGCATTGAGATCTGAGTGTGCAAAATAGATAGGATGTTTATGGGATGTCTGCAGGACAGTGACAGAGAGAGCACGTCCACCCCTTGCACATCCATTGCAGACAGGAGTCTCTGCCCCATGGTGGGATGTGGTACCTGTTGACGTAACAGCACAGGACAGGAGATCCCAAGTCTAAACCTCGTGTCCAGAGCTGCTGCTTGCAGGAGGTCCTTATGGGGTCTGATCCTGCTGGGAGCTGGCTCTGACCTCAGTTGTGCCTCCTGCAGAACTGCACCGTCTACAACGACACGACCATGGTGTGCTACGCTCCCTCCATCGACAACCCTGTGCGGAGCCCTCCGGAGATGGGCGACCGCCCGGATGAGATTGGCTTCATCATGGATAACGTCCAGGCCCTGCTCATCATCAACACCACCAACTTCGTCTACTACCCAGACCCTGTCTTCGAGCCGCTCAGCCCCACGGGCATGCTGGAGCTGAAGCCCAGCTCTCCCCTCATCCTCAAGGTAAGGCAGAGGGGTAAGGATGCGTCCCTCAGTGGAGGTGGCTTTTTGTCTATGCACAAAGTCCTGCACTGATTTGCTTTTCATTGGGTTGGTTTAAGTGTTCCCTATTGCACCAGAACTGACAATCTCGTTCCTTGCTCCCTCAAAGGGCAGGAACCTGCTCCCACCGGCTGCTGGTAACTCCCGCCTCAACTACACGGTGCTGATCGGAGACACCCCCTGCACCCTGACCGTGTCCGAGACCCAGCTCCTCTGCGAGTCCCCCAACCTCACTGGCCAGCACAAAGTCACGGTAAGCGCTGACCCTGGTGCCCTCTGAACCACAGAGGTTCAGGCTTTGTCCCAGCCCTGCTCCGTGCTCGCCCTCGGATGAGGACCGGGCAGCCGGTGCGCATGCAGGAGCATCCTTCCTGCCCCCTGGGCATCACTCTCCCTAACGTGTAGGACCAAATGCTTTGTCCCCTCCCCAGCACACACAACCGGGTGTTCCTGTGCCCCGGGTGGCCCTGCCAACAGCCTCCCTTCCCCGCTGGGTGCCAAGGCACAGCCTGTGCCAAGGCAGGGGGGGATTCCCACCCCTTTCCCTCGGTGCTGGCTCACACCACAAGGAAGGCTCCTTTGTTAGTGGGGCTGTAGCACAGCAGTGCTCGCGGTCCAGGACCCTGCCAGGTTGAAAGGGACCCAGCACAGTCCCCCCCAGGCTCCCCAGCCATGGGGGAACTCGCTTCACATCCCATCTGTTAATGTAATGTTGTCTGAATGAGACATCAAACTCTGCCTGTTCTGCACGCACGCTGGCAGCGTGTGTCCTGCATCCCATTAAAGCATCCCGCACTGTTCCGGACCAGCTCCTGCTATCCCTGCATCCTTCCTCCTCTGGGCTGGGAGTCATCCTCCAGCTCTGGGCATAGTGGGAAGGGCTGTCCTTGTGACTCCAGGGCTGTTTTCCCCCCACCATGGTGCAGATCAAGGCTGGAGGGTTCGAGTTCTCCCCGGGAACGCTGCAGATCTACTCGGACAGCCTGCTCACCCTGCCCGCCATCATCGGGATCGGAGGAGGAGGTGGCCTGCTCCTCCTCATCATCATCATCGTCCTCATCGCGTACAAGCGCAAATCCCGGGATGCCGACCGGACCTTGAAACGCCTCCAGCTGCAGATGGACAACCTGGAGTCCCGGGTGGCCCTGGAATGCAAAGAGGGTGAGGGATCCCTGTGCTGTTAACTTGGGGTCTTGGAGGGCTTCCTGCCAATCTGAGGCTCACTGTGCTCCCAGCCTTTCCCCAAAGGAGGAATGGGAATCATAGAATCATTTAGATTGGAGAAATCCTTTAAGGGTCCAACCGTTATCCCAGCACTGCCAAGTTCACCACTAAACCATGTCCCTAAGTACCTCCAGGGAATGGGCAAAGCTGCTTTGTCAAAGGAAGCGAACTCTTTCTGTGTAGAATTTGGGAATTTTTCCCTTCATGAAATTCCCCTTTATTTCTCCAAACAGGAGAAAAGGGAGCAAGGAGAGTAGTGGAGGCTGCTTGGGAGCGGGCAGTCCATCTCTCATTATGTGCTAGACGGATGCTGTGAAACTGGACAGAATTCCTTGTATGATCCTGCTGATAAAACCTAATTGCCCATTGTCCCTGTGAGCTGGCTCTGGAGGCCCTGACCCTGCCAGCCACAGCCACAACCAACCCGGGTGCTGCTGGTGCAGCAGGCACCAAACCTGAGCTAATAAAGAGAGGAAAGAAAGGAAGAAACCCCCTTTGCTTCCCCAAATCCCCATCCCTGGCGTGCCTGCGGATGGCACTGGTGACAGGGAGAGGGGAGGGAGCTGGTGGAGGGGATGGTGTCTTGTCTTCCACAGCTGACAGATAAAAGGATCTGCTTTTAATTAAAAGGCACAATCTCTTCCTTGCCTTTTCTCTTTTCTAGTCCCACTAGTTACAGATAAGATAGCAGGCCTTTCAAGCTGACGGTTTGCTTTCTCTCATCAGGCTGATGAGCCTGCAGTCCTCTGCCTGGCTCCCAGCTCCCTTTAAAGTGCCTTTAATTTGATTTTTCTAAGGGTTTCCTCTCCCCTCGCCCCCCAACCCCTTTCCCTGCTGCATCTCCAGGACTCTTCTCCCGGCAGCTTTTCCCTGTAGGTGCAATTAAAGGTTCAGGACCAGCCCCCCCCCACGTCGCATTCCTCTGGGATTCGCTGCCGCCTCGGCTCGGATCCAGAGGTGCTGGGGTGGGTGTGTTCAAGCTCTTCTCTGGAGCAGGATTTAGGTCAAAAAGAAACGAGGACATTCTTGTGGTTTAGGCTAATGTTTTCCCCACAGAAGCTCCGGCTTTGTTCCAGCCTTGCCATTCCCTGCTTCCCCTTCATCCCTGGGAGGCTGGGAGCGCTGAGCAAGGGGGGATTTGAGCCCGCTGGGACCTGGTGGTCCTGTTCCCAATGCTGCCGCTTGATTTATTCCACAGAAGTCATCCCCTCCTTCTGCAGCTCCATTCCTCCATCTGTGACATGGGGACAGTGATCACAGCCTGCGGGGAGGAGGGATGCGGAGCCCGTTCACGCCTGGGGGCCCAGCCATGGGATGCAGGCTGGGTGCCGATGCTGGGTGCTGGGACTCCAGGATGTGTTGCTTTAATCCTGCCTTTCCCACCCCAGCTTTTGCTGAGCTGCAGACTGACATCAACGAGCTGACCAACGACCTGGATGGCGCCGGCATCCCCTTCCTGGATTACCGCACCTACGCCATGCGCGTTCTCTTCCCAGGGATAGAAGACCACCCCGTGCTGAAGGAGATGGAGGTGTGGGTCTGTCTGTCTGTCTCTGTAGTGTCTCACACTGGGGCTGTGCCCCTTGCCCCAAGCATAGGGCTGGAGAGATGCCTCGGTTGGATGCTGGCCTGGTGCAGCAAAGAGCATCTCGCCACGTGGCAGGCAGCATGAACACGGAGCGGCTGCTGACTGCTCGCTGCACTCTGACATTAATATCAATATTTATATTAATATCATTGCTGCTGTCATTTTCTACAGCACTTGCTTTATTCAATTGGGTTTGTTTGATGCCTGACCGGCTGCTCGTCTCTAACAGGCTTGTCTGACATGGCCTGCTTGCTTGGCTCCGTTTCCCCATGCAGAACCCATCCTTGGCATCCTTCCCCTGCTTCCCAAACCCGCTCCCTCGCCTCTCCCGGCCTCCCCACCTCTCTTTAATTTAGTGCATGCAATTGCACACCAATTGGCTTCTCGTTTGCTGGGCTGCTGAGGCCGCTCTTGATGAGGGAAAGGAGAGGGGGTGACCTCAGCTTCCCCTCGCTGCTGACCCGGCACAGTAATTAATGTCGACGGGGGCTTCACAATGTATTTAGGAGAAGTAATTGGCCCTGGTGCAAGATGCACGGTCACTAATTACAGCACAACAAGCTCTTACCGCCTGCGAGTGCACGTGCTGCTGGTGTACGCCAGCGTGGCTGCGGTGCGGGGCCCTGGCCCGCCGCCTGCTCTCTTTCCCTGGTCCCTAATCCCAGCTCCGGAGGGCAATGGGGACCCGGTTTCCATGGATTTCCCCTTGTTTCCATGGATTTCCCCTTGCAGCTCGGGTTTCCGGATGCTGGGAGCGTGAGCGCAGCCCTCCCTGGGGCACAGCCCTTCCTGTCTGTGCAAACGCCTGGTTCTCCTCTCACCTCTGCTCTTGCTCTTTAGGATTTTCCCTACAGAGGGAGGGGTGGAAAGGGCATCACAAAGGATATCAGAGGGGGAATTTTGCATTGGCTGCGCCAGGCTGGATGGGAGTTTGTCCACTTCCAGTTCCTAATTCAAAGCATCCCATTTGAGCGAGCACGCCAGCTCAGCCTGGCGTGGGAAACAGGGGGTTAAAGTTGCAAAGGAGGACAAAAAAAACCCACCAAATCCCCCAAAGACATTAAATAAAGCAACTACAGTTGTGTAAGCTTCATATAATTTAATCAGGTTTGCTTTTATTTGTCTCTTTGCTCCGGGTGTAACATTAGCTATTGCAAGGGACGGGAAGGAAGCGGCGCTTGCTCACGCACACGCTAATCCGCAGCGAGCATCAGGCTGGTGGGACCAGCTCCTTTCTCTTTGGGGTTTGAGGGGGAGGTTTTGGTGCTTGGTGGGAGTTTAAGCCTGATTAAATATTTAATTCAGTATTGTTCATTTATTTCTGCTAATGATCAGCCAGTTAAACACAGGGAGGCGACAGCCTCAGGCATTGCTGTGCTGCTTGTGATGGGGTTTCATGTCCTTCTGTGCTCCAATGGGATGGTCACTGATAGGCAGGACCCGTTCCCCATCCTATTGAGATCCTCCTGCTCTGTTGAAGGGAGAAGTCGTCTTGCTCTGTGGTCACCTTTGCATGGCCTTGGCTGCCAAAGCACCAGCAGCGCACAGGGATAGGGGTGCAGCATCTCTCCCTCTGCACCAGTTATACTGGTGGGTCTGGTAGGTCTCCAAGTGCAGCTGCTGTGCTCCAGCTGGCTCTTGGGTCTTCCCATGCTGAGGAATCGCCCAGCATCTCTGCATCCCTGTAGGGAGCTTGCTGGGTAATGCTGCTTGAACCTCAGGCATCTGAGTTACCAGCATTATTGCATTGAGGTCTCTGCATGGTCTGGAGGGAGAGGCTCTGGGAAAACCTAATTTAAAGCATTTCTGGTCCTAGCAGGGCCTTAGTCTTGACCTGCATTAAGGGAAATAGAGCCCTGTGCTTGCTGTGAGGGAGCCCTGAGGATGGGGGCAGAGAGGGTTTATCACTACCCCATCACCCTTTGGGGATGCTCTGGGACAGGCGTTTGGGTGATGAGGGTGGCAGTGGCACCTGGGGATTCCTATTGCAGAACTGGCAAGGACAGGGTGGGAAACAGGGGTTTTGTCCAATGGGAAGGAGTATTTTGGGGGGGGAAGTTAAACCCATGAGGAATTCTGCTGAAGTGAAAAGTGTCGATCCAAAGTTTTGATTGAAGTGAAGTGATTTGATGTGTCAAAACCCTGTTCTTCATCTTGAGTTGGTGTTTTGAAGTGAAAAGTGTTGTTTTGTCTCCAAATACCGATGTGGAATGAAATTTTTCACTTATTCCATTGATGTTTTTGCCACAGCGAGGCTTTCCTTTGAAGGAAAGCATCTTTTCCAATGGGAAAACATTGTGTTGTATGAATGTTCATTTCTGATAAGGAATGGGGTCAGGGCTGACCAGAGCTGTGCTGACGATGGCAGCGTGGGGATGAGAGCATCCCAACCCCATCCCTGCTGGGTCCTACGTGGCCAAGTATGGCCAGAAATACACCTTTAAACATCTCAAGAGGACAGGGAATGTTTCAGGCTGTGTCTGGAGTGGGGTTTCTGCTCTTTCCTCCCCTGTCTGAAATCCAGCCCCTCAAAATCAGGCAGGTTTGCTGGTGGTGGAGCTCAGGGTTGAGGTGTTTGCTTTCTGTGCAATACCCAGAGCATGTGTTGCAGTGCCTTGGATGGGGATTGAGCTGCTTGTTAGCTGAGATTGAGAATTACTATATGTGTGTGTGTGTTTGGGAGAGAAAGAGTGTTTGGTTATGGGATGGAAGTTTGTGTATGTGCCTGCACATGTGTGGGAGAGTCTTTGTATAGAAGTGTGTGTATGTATGTGCATTATATACAGTGATGCCCTGTGTTAACCTGATGCTGAGGTACTACAAACTAGATAGTACTTTTGGAGGGAACCAGAGTTGATCACCAAATAGGAAGCTTGGTAGTATGAAAAGAGCAAATCCAGCTGCTTTTTGACCCATTTTCATCCTTTCCTCTTGGGAAATGAGGATGAATCCAGGGTCTTGTGCAGCCCAGCACCTTCTTATTGCCCTCCCGCTCGTGCCCATCTCCCAGCTTTGCTCTATCCTCGCAGGTCCAGGCAAACGTGGAGAAGTCCCTGACGCTCTTTGGGCAGCTCCTGAACAAGAAGCACTTCTTGCTGACCTTCATCCGCACGCTGGAGGCTCAGCGCAGCTTCTCCATGCGGGACCGCGGCAACGTGGCCTCGCTCATCATGACAGCACTGCAGGGCGAGATGGAGTACGCCACGGGCGTGCTGAAACAGCTCCTCTCCGACCTCATTGAGAAGAACCTGGAGAGTAAGAACCACCCCAAGCTGCTGTTGAGGAGGTGAGTGACCATCCAGGGGGGTAGGAGTTGTGGGACAGTGCCCAGGCTCTTCTGAGCTGGTGTCATTGGGGATGCTATCGGTGATGGCTTTGGTGTTGGCTGTTGGTTTGTTGTCAAGCATTTCCTTGCCTGTCTGTGTGCAAGTATAAGGGATGTGGGGCCACTTGGACCCAACAAGTTCCGGAGTCACCCATGGGATGTTCTTGCTCTAGTTTGGTCCATGTGGGTTTGTGTTGTCTGGGAAGGAGGGAGCAGGATGCTTGGCAGCTTCTGGCTGTGTAGGTTGGTGCAGTGAGGATGCATGGTGATGCGTATGGCCGTGGTGATGCTCCACCAGCCTTCCCTTCTCCATGGGACCAGGCAGTCCCACACACCTCTCAGCATGTGGGGCAGCTCTTGCCTTGGATGGGTGTTTCCTTGGGGCTTGCCCACCTTGCTGGGCACACGGGGTTTTCCTGGGAAAGCCAAGCTGCTCTTCCCAATCCGGGAGTCTCTGCGGGGCCGGGGGGAGCGCGAGCAGGAGGCAGCCTGCCAAGCCTGGCCCATCAATATTTAATGATAGCTCTGAGCTCTCCTTCATCACGGGCTGATGAATATTGAGAGATACACCAAGAGCTGAACAAAAACAATTAATAAGCTGCACCAGCCTGACCCGGGGCCCTCCTTGTGCCATCTTCTCCCTTTGCATTGAGCCTCCCTATCTCTGCCTTCACCAGCCCAGTGCCACCAGCCTGCAGTGAAGGTGCTGCAGGGACAGGGGAGAGCCACAGGGCTGGTGTGTTACCAGGAAGCCTCAAGAGCATCTTTCAGCCATCATCCAATGTTCATGGATGGCGTGGTCAGACCAGACAGAGCCTGCTGGGTTTTGTGTGCCTGGCCCTGGGGAGAAGACACAGATGTGAGCTGGTCCCAGTCTCTTTAGGAGCGTAGCTGTGACTCTCTCTGCTTCATTTATCACATTTAAAAGGGTGACCTTGGTTTCTCAAGTGCCAGAGGTGGGGTGCAGAGCAGACCTGTGGCTGCCTGGGTGAACAGGGGGAATCTTGGAGGCCCCAACCCTCTCCCCCATCCCTGTTTCCCAAGTGCATCCTTAGGCTCTTCCCTTCTTATCATCCCTCCATGACAGCAGGTTTCACTGGAATACTTAAACTGCATTGCCAGCTCCTGAACTAAATCGATAGCATCTAAATAAAAGGCAGGATGGGGAAGACAGGAGCTGCAGTGGCTGAGCCATGGGACCAGCACAGGGACAGAGCACCCTGAGGAGTGTTGATCCCCAGCCACAGAACTCAAGGGCCCATCCTGGTGGAGCTGCAGGAGGCTTAGGACAGGGATGAGGTCCCCATCACCTTGCTTGTGTGTTCCCAAGTGATGTTTAAAGGAGAGACTTCATTCTTCCTGCAGCGAGCGGCTCCGAGGGCTTCTCCATCCTTTTGATTAGCCCTGCTGCTGGGTCTGAGGGTGTGCTCGCTGCCCAGGGCACTGGATTAACATTGATCCAAGTGGGGAGAGCTGTTACTTGTTTGTTTTGTTACTGGATAATCCCCTGTTGCTGTGGCATCTGGCTCTATTGCGGATAAAGACAAACACCCACCGGAGCCTGGATGATGGCACTTCAGATGAGTGTTACAGCCTTGTCACAAAGGACCTGGGCTGGGGGATATCTGCTGAATATCCCTCTATCCCTCCCTGGCTTTCTCCTCATGTCCCTTCTCCCTTTTTCCTTGCCCTTGATGCATTAATCTTCCCCAGCAGGGCAGGAAGGCTTCCCTGCAGGCTCAGGTATTACCATCCCCTAATGGTTTAAGGAGGGCTCTGCTATTCCAGGGAGGGCAAAAAGGTCTAAGCCCCGATTAGCACAAGAGAAAGCCTTGGAAGGGACCATACGACCCTGAGTCAGCTTGAATAAACTGGCAAAATGGATTTCCTATCCCAGCCATCTGGCCATGGGGAGCTGCTCCTGGCCCATCTGCTGCATGGCATTGCCCTTGGGCAGTGGGACTCCTTCTGGTGGCTCCGAGGTTCTGGTTCCTTCTGGGTTTGGTTCCTTGAGTCAGCCTGTTTATATCCCTTCCCCTGGTGCACCAGGAAGGCAGCCACGTCCCTGTGGTTATTGGTATTGTTGGTGCTTCAGGAGCATCTGTGTCTGCAAGCGGCTGATGTGATGGTTAATGGGTGGATAAGCTAAGGAAGCCTAACCCAGATGTGATGGTTAATGGGTGGATAAGCAGAGGAAGCCTAACCCAGAGGGTGAGGGCTGGCTGGGGGGGTTTACTTCAGAGGGAGTGAAAGGCACTTAAGTAATGGACATGTTAAGGGGAATTTCAATCTCATGGCACTGAGAGCAGGCTGGGGTGCAGACAGGCACATTAGGATGTCCTTGTAGGAACCTGGGCCCTGTGTCCCTCTCCTCTGCTGATGCAGCCCATCCTGGCTGCAGTACCAGCGCACCCCACGTGCTGTCTGGACCCATTGCGTCTCACACTCATCCCATGGGATCCTGCTCTCCTTCTTGTGCACATCTGCATGGTGGTGGTCCCAGACAGACACAGCCAACTCCCCTGAGTCTTCCATGCTTATGGAGCACGGTGGCATCTGCATTTGAGCCATGATTTAAACTAGGAGCAATATATGACAGTCAGCTGCATCTCTGAAAGCAGAGAGGCGCGGATCCATTTTTGAGCTCCTTTTGGAGCTGGTGGTTGCAGCATTGTACACTGCAAGCTGCTACATCACCACCCCACTCTGAGGAGACACAGAGAGACCTGGATTTCCACCAGGTAGGCAGGGAATGGTTGAATCCCATGGGACAAGGTTGTACTCGGCTCTCTGGTTCTCCAAATACACTGGAGACCAATTTGCTTCTCCCTCCTGGGTTGCTGCTGTCCCTCAGCCTTGCGGATGGGCACCCTTTCCACTAGAGCTTTGCTGTTTGCTGGTGCCCCTTTGCTCCATGGCTCCTGCCTTTCCAGATAACACCTTTTATAGACAGAAGTAATTCAACCACAGTCCAAGGCTGAGGTGTCAGCAGGTGGGATCAGAGCCCTTTAACATCCCCTGCTGATGCCTTTGCTCTCTGCCTTCCCTGCAGGACAGAGTCGGTGGCAGAGAAGATGCTGACAAATTGGTTCACGTTCCTGCTGTACAAGTTTCTGAAGGTGAGTTTGGGAAGGGATGGCAGCCCCATGCAGGCAGGGAGGGTACCAAAGCTGGGGGTGATGCTCTGCTGCTCCCTCCCAGAGTAGCCATCACTTCCCAGGTCTCCATTCCCATCCTGGGATTCTGAGATGTGATCCGTGATTGTGGGTCTCCTTTTGGAGAAATAGCTGAGATTGAGAAATGCATTAAGCAATTCCAGTCTGGATTTCATAGTGGAGATGGGATCAATCTGAAGCAATTCAACTGAGCCTTGAACCCCTTTGGAGTGGTTCCCATTCCTCCCTCCTTGCCTCTGCTTGTGTAACTCAGGAGGAAGAAGCCTTGGGAGCTTGTCCTTCTGTAGATGTGGCTGTGATGGGAGGATGTTTCTGCCTGTTTGGGCTGCAGTTGGATGTGCTGCACTCTTCATGCACAGCTGCTGCTTTTCCTTCATCTCTTTGACACTGAGGCTCTGCGGTAGGGGAATTGTTTCCCTCTGCTTCCCTTCTAAAAGGTGCCCTGATGGGGATAGACACCCCATGGGATGTGTTGGCAGCCGGGACACAGCTCTCTTCACTGTGCATCCATGAGGATGCAGAGCTTTAATCCACCTTTTTCCCACCTTCATCGTGGTGGCAGCAGAGGATGCTGAAGCCCAAGGGCTGTTTTTACCCCTGGTTCATCCATCCCATATCGAGAACATTTCTTCCCCCAGCACCAGGGCTTCCACCCTCTGGAGCCGCACCAGCGGGTGAATGGTGCCTGCTGTCCCGCTGCTGCTTTGCCAGTGAGCAGAGCCATTCCTTGGGATGCTCCGTGCAGCGAGGCTGGGTGCCACGCAGCAGGTTCTGTGGGATTTCATCCCTCATTAAGATAAAGAGAGTTTGAACCGTTTCCAGCCAAGAGATGAGAGCGAGCAGAGTCTGTGCACAACTCGAGTGATCAGCAGCGAGAGGTGATTTATAACATCACTTACATGCACTTGGCTTTTTGCCTCTGTCGAGGGATAGCCTCTATCTGTACAAATCTAGCTGGAGCGTGCAGCAGAGATGCTTTCCAGGGCTGGGGAGAAGAATTGCTGTGCTGGTTGTGGGGAGATGTCAAACCTCCTGCTGCCCCATTGTGCTAGGGATGAGGTAGGATGCTGGCTGATGGGTCGGTTGGATAGGCAGGAGTAGCTCTCACTGTGGATAACCCCCCTCAGGGCTCCTTGAAGTGGATAGGGCTGGGCTTTGGCTGATGCACAGCATCCAAATGCCCACAGTGGTGTGTGGGGATGCTGTGTTTGTGTTCGTGTGTGTGACTTGATGCCCTTGGCCTGTCCCTGGCTGGGCGTGTGGGCAAGTGGTGAAGTGATGGGGCATGTTCACCTTGTTCAGAAGGTGCTCATGTGCCACCTCTGTCCTCCATCTGCTCTTGTACAGCCCTGTCCCCCTTATAAGAGGCTTCTGGGTACGTCACCAGTGCAGGGCAGGACTGAGGATAAAGAGCAGCAGGAGAGGGATGTGGGGATGGAACCAGTACGATGGCTTTTTATAGTCCTTGGCTATGGTGTCCAACCACAGAGGTGTCACAGCAGTTTCCCAGCAGGGAAATTGCACCAAACCCTGGTTTGGTCCATGTGAATGAGGCAGGAGGACATCCAGGAGCTGGATCAGCTCCCAGCAAACCTCCCTGGAACAAGGCATGAGGGATGGGGACAGGGACAGGACAGCCCCCCCTGCCCAGGGCCAGCAGTGTGGGGAGCCAGTGAGGGCTGGTGCTTTCACTGGGACCCTGTAGCAGCATTTATCAGACTCTTAATGAGACACCCAGGGGAAAGGGAGAGGGATAAATGGAGACAAGTGCTGAAAAATGCAGGATATTAGGTGCCTGATGAGCTAGATCCAGTCAATAAGACAGTTTGAGCGTGGCTGCCTTGCCTCAGCCTGCTCCCAACGCGTGCATCAGGGCTGGCGCCATGGGCATGGCTGTGTTTGGGGGCTGGCTGCCTTCCATCAACCTGTGAGGCTGCCAGACCCATCTCAGGGGTCCCCTCCTGTGTCTCCCCCAATGGAGATCATCTTGGGGCAACTGCCCAGTGCTGATTCCTGCAGCTCCTGTTCGTTGTGTTGGTCTCTGTTAGGGATGAGCCCTAAACCATCCTCATCCATAGTGACTCATTGAGCTGTGACCCGTGTCAGTGTCTTGGCCCTGGTCCTCAAGAGCTGCTGGGGACAGAGAGGTTGGGAGTGAGGTTTTGGGTTGCTTCAGTTGACCAACAGGTCAGAAGCAGACCAGGATCATGGGGCACACCATAAGCCCACATGGTATTGGTGGAGTGATGTGTCTGTCACCAGGACCTCTGGTGCCTCCATCCCTCAGGGGAGACCATAGGGCCAGCTCTATCTATGCATCCAAGAAGAGATTTATTCCCCATCATCCCCACCGGTGTGTGAGGAGTGGAGGAGGCGATGCCTGGAGTAGAACCATGGCCGATCCCACTCCTGGTGGGGATCCTGCAGAGCTGCAGATGTTGGGACAGCGACTGTGCCTTGTTGGAGAGGGGAAATCTATGGGCTGAGACCGGAGCAGCCGTGCCAGATGTGAGCAGGAGCCCCGCTCCCAGCGCTCCTCCATCCCTCCCACTTCCACACACTTGGAAGTTCTACAAGGAGTTTTTACAAGCAACTGAAAGAAGCAACTTGAGCCTTTCCCCCGTGGCTGGAGGGTGGGCTCGGGGTGCTTTGGGAGCATCACTCCTTGGCCAGCTCCACTCTCCTGCCTCACCAGTGATGCTCAGCACAACACCCACCTTGGGTGTCTCACGTTTCCAAGCCGACTTAATGAAGCCAAGTTTGCAAATGAAACCTAATTCCAAAGGCAGGCGTGTTGTCGGGAGGCTGGGGATGATGTACGCCTGTTCCCGCTCGTTAGCAGCTGTCTCTTTAATTACCGCAGATGCTAACGAGATGCTACCAGCATATGGTGACAGGGAGAGCAGCCGCACTCCGCACCAAAGGACACTTTAGCTGGGAGGAGGGATGAGGGCCAGGGGGTTACATCTGCTGGGACTTGTTCCTGTCCTCTCTGCTCCCATTGTACCCTGTTTAGTCCCTTAGGGCTGATGCCTGTATCTGGAGGGGCTCATTGGGATGCAGCTCAGGGGAGAGGTTTGGGCTCTGGGTGATGAAAGGGTGTCCACTTGTAGCCAGCCCATGGCTGCTTGGTGCCTCCAATCTCAGTGGGGCCATTGCTGTTCCTTGGTTGCTGCAGTTCCAGCATCTCTTTGGAAGAATCTGCTCCAGTTTCCCTTTCCCTTCCTCCTACCTATGAGATAGATGCTGGGGTGGCTCTAGCTGGCTCTGACTACAGGGGTTTGGTGGTGGGGACACGTAGGTGGTAAATGGTTTTGCTGCAGGTTTAGCATTGCCTGGTCACCTCCATCAGCTGGAATCTGGGGTAGGGTTGTCAGTGAGTTGTTCTTTGGCATTTCCTTCCCAGTGGATCTGGTTGGCTGTGCCCAGCATCCTATGGAGAAACCTCCTTTGACCTTCTCTCCTGGCAGATGTCAGAGCTGTATCGTGGTACCTGGGAAGAGCCCTCAGGCTGTCCCACTGGACCGTGCCCTTTCCAGTCCTCTGGTGCTTCCCTTGGCTGGACCAGCTCAAAAGACACAGGCTATAACCCATACACACTGCCCCAGACCCAACCTTCTCTTCACTAGCCTGGGATTGATGCTGCAGGGCCGCTGCAGGCTCCTGACACAGTGGTGGTTCCTGAAAGGCAGAGCTGGTGTCTGGTGCCTTCTCACCCCTTCCTCTCCCTCTTCTTCATCCCCTGTCCTGCAGGAATGTGCTGGGGAACCTCTCTTCATGCTCTACTGCGCCATCAAGCAGCAGATGGAGAAGGGACCCATTGATGCCATCACAGGAGAGGCTCGCTACTCCCTCAGTGAGGACAAGCTGATCCGGCAGCAGATTGACTACAAAATGCTGGTTAGTGCAAGCAGAAACCTCACTGGTGCTGATGCCAGGACTGCAAGGGCCAGCCAGTTAACAAGGTCTCGGAGGCACCCAGGATACTTTGCAGAGAGTGGTTTGTCTCTTGTTCTCCTCTGCAGCATCCCTGGGGTGCCTCTTGCCTTCTCTATGTGATGGCCCATGTCAGAAATGGGTCCTTTACATGGCAAGGTTTGCCCTTGCCATGGAGCTGAGAAACCCAAGCATGAACTCAATCCCCCTCTGCACCTCTGCCAGCAAACCCCATGGTTGGCCTTTAAGGTCCCCTCCAACCCAAGCCATTCAATGACTCTGAATAGTTGGAGATTTGAGGGTGGTGGGGAGAAAGGAAGAGCAGGGATGTGCCATGTGGCCACCCCACAGCAACCCAAGAGGTAGAAGCCATGAGCTGTTCACTGTAGCCCCATGTCCTTGGACCAGCCTCTGTAGCCAGTGCATCACAACCTCTCACTGGACTCTTTCTGCCCCCCTGTGCTGTGCAGACCCTCAACTGTGTGAACCCTGAGAACGAGAACGCCCCAGAGATCCCTGTCAAGGTGCTGAACTGCGACACCATCACGCAGGTGAAGGAGAAGCTGCTGGATGCTGTCTACAAGGGGGTGCCCTATTCCCAGCGCCCCAAAGCCGGAGACATGGACCTGGGTAAGAGAGGCCGAGCAGTGCCCTTGGGGGAGCGGGGATGTGACAAGGAGCAGAAGTGTCAAAGCCCCTGTTTAAACCAGTCCATTTCTGCTGTGCTGGTAGCACTGATTGTGTGGGGACCTGTGGCATGAGAGTGTGGGTCCTGCTGGTAGAGAGGTTGGGAAGTGGAGCTTCCTTGGCTCCGGCTATGTTCCGGATTGCAGGCTTGAGACGGCTGAGGGCCAAGGGGGAGAACAGTGTTTATAGTCCTGCTCTTAAAGGAGGGGCAGGAGAATGGAGAGGAGAGGAGCAAAGGAAATGGTCACCAGGGTCCAATCGATGCTGCCTTTCCTTGGGGACTTGGAAGCAGCTTTTCCTCAACACCATGTGGATAGCCATCAGTCCTGGGGTTCAGAACGTGGTGGGAGGGCTCTTCTGTTGGTGCCCACACCTTGCTCCTACCCTTGCCTTGACTCCTGTCACCCACTAATCAAGAGCCCTTCTCCCTCCCGGGGACAGAGTGGCGGCAGGGCAGGATGGCCCGGATCATCCTGCAGGATGAGGATGTCACCACAAAGATCGACAATGACTGGAAGAGGTTGAACACCCTGGCCCACTACCAGGTAAGGCTGTCCATGGTGGAGAGCACTGAGCAGACACCAGCTGCCTTGAGCCTGAGCATCTCTTCTCCTTCCTCAGGGCCTGGGCTCAGGTCTCCAAACTGTGCTGCTCATCCATGCTCATGGTCAGGAGATCTGCAGCCACTTTCCTGGTGGAACAGGGAACTTCCATAACTTAAATATATAAACCTGTGTTTATGTCCTTCCATTTAAGGAAGAACATTCAAGGATATCCTTCCATTTAAGGAAGGGCATTCAAGGATGTCCTTCCATTTAAGGAAGGGCATTCAAGGATGTCCTTCCACTTGAGGAAGGGCATTCAAGGATGTCCTTCCATTTGAGGAAGGGCATTCAAGGATGTCCTTCCATTTCAGGAAGACATTCAAGGATGCCCTTCCATTCGAGGAAGGACATTGAAGGATGTCCTTCCATTCAACGAAGGACATTCAAGGATGTCCTTCCATTCAAGGATGTCTTTCCATTCAAGGATGCTCATTAAATAGAGCATCTCCAGGACTCACAGAGGCTGTTTCCTGCTCTGATCTTACTTGCCCATTTTCACACCAAGGAGTCTGGTGTGTTCTGGTCTGACCCCTTCCCATGGGCTGTCACAAGTGGATATATAGGTCTCCTTTGCTGGAGGTGGATGTCCCTGGGTGGGATGCAGTGGAAGCTTCACCCCCAGGCTGGTTTCTCCCTGCTGCCTGTCCTCTGCTCATCCCATCTGTGCCCGCAGGTGACGGACGGCTCCTCGGTGGCCCTGGTGCCCAAGCAGAACTCAGCGTACAACATCTCCAACTCCTCCACCTTCACCAAGTCCCTCAGCAGATACGGTGAGCGCGCAGGGGCACCCTCCGCTGTGCTGGCAGGGGAGGCAGCGCCGGGCTGGGCTGGCAGACCAAGGCACAGGGCAGGTGATTCATTAACTGTGGCTCTTGTGAACAGGGTCCTCCAATCCCCGGCTCTCCTGCACCATCTCTGGTGTTGGAAGGGAGCAGATGCCCTCAGCGCATCTCTTTGTGCCAGACTCGGGGGTGTTGTGGCTGCTGCTAAGGGATCCCCTCCCTTTAATCCCCTTGAAGTCTAATTCAAATAGGCACAGGGACACTTTACAGTGCAGTTGAGGACTGCAGTGAGTGTGCTGGCGAGTGTGCTTCAGCCATGGTTTGGAAGGGGATAATGTGGTCAGCTCAGACTGACACAGGAAGCATCTGTGATCCTGTGACCTGTGTGTTGGGAGCATGCAGAATCCCTTCCACCATGGTCCTGGCCCCTGTAGCCTTGCATGCAGCCCGCTAGTCTGAGGATGGTCCCACCAGAGCTCCCGATCCATGGCTGATCCCAAAGCTCCCGTTTCACAGCCATGACGTGTGGTGGGAAGGGGGATGATGGGGATGGTGTCAGGATGGAGGCGGGCAGGGTGTGAGCATCCCCTGTGCTCGCTGTTGCAGAGAGCATGCTGCGCACAGCCAGCAGCCCCGACAGCCTGCGCTCCAGGACCCCCATGATCACCCCCGACCTGGAGAGTGGCACCAAGCTCTGGCACCTGGTGAAGAACCACGACCACATGGACCAGCGTGAGGGTGACCGGGGCAGCAAGATGGTCTCTGAAATCTACCTGACCCGCCTGTTGGCCACCAAGGTATGGCCAGAGACAGCTGCTGAGTGGGGCAGGGTTGGAGACTTGGGTTCTCCATAAGTTTCTTTATGGGATCATGGAATGGTTTGGGTTGGAAGGGACCTTAAAGCTCATCCAGTTCCAACCCCTCCCATGGGCAGGGGGACACCTTCCACTAGAGCAGGTTGTTCCAACCTGGCTTTGAGCGCTGCCAGGGATGGGGCAGCCACAGCTCCTCTGGGTAATCCATGCCATTTGTATGCTTTTAGCATGTCAGGTCATGCAGTGAAGGAGGTATCACTGCAGCGTCTTTCCCAGTATAAACCACTGAGAAACCAGTAGGGTTACACAGACTGCACGGTGCTTCTCTTCCAGGTGGTAGGAATAGAAGTGAATTCGGTTTAAAGGCCAACCTGTAGTTAAGGCTCATGTCCCTGCTGGTGCTGGGTGTTGCTGAGTGGTGTTTCTCTCTTTGCCCTCCTCAGGGCACCCTGCAGAAGTTCGTGGATGACCTGTTTGAGACCATCTTCAGCACAGCTCATCGTGGGAGCGCGCTGCCCCTCGCCATCAAGTACATGTTTGATTTCCTGGATGAACAAGCTGATAAGCATCAGATCAATGATTACGATGTCAGGCACACCTGGAAGAGTAACTGGTAATGGAGACGGGCAGGGGGACAGGGGGGTAATGATATCACAGCTAGCAATACCTCCCATCCCGCCTTGCAGGCAGCAGAAGTATGTCTCTGGAATGGATCCAGGACAAGAGAGGCCCATATCTCTGTATTTCGGGGGTGGGTAAATCCCTCGCATGCCTTCCTGCAGCAGCAAAAATCCCAGGAATGCAACGCTCCCTCACCCTTCCATCCCCAAATCCCAGCCACACACTCCCCCTGATGGCTGGAGGCAGCAGCTCCCTTCCCATCTCACCTTGGGCAAAGGCTTCCTCCATGGGAGATGCCAGCCCCAATTCCCATCGCGCCTGTCCTAGAGGTGTCTCCACGCTCCCTCCCATTGCTCAGCCCTAACGAAGTCAGTGTAAAGCTGTCTCAGCATCCTCCATGGGAAAGCAGGGTGGAGGGGGTGATGAAACCTCCACCAGTGCCACACTGGAGCTCCTGCTCCCCAAGCCCCTCTGTTGGCATCAGTCTTTGCTGCTGCCTCACTGATTCCATCTCTCTGATCCCGCTGTTTCTGGTGGTGGGTACGTACATTCCCATGTCTGGCATTTGTTAAATGGCAGCCAAATTGCTTTTGTGTAGTTCAGTAACTGTTGGCAATTAGCAGGGCAGGAAAAGAAACATGTTTAACCGGAGATGGGGGAGCGCAGAAGTGCTTGGAACTGATTTATAACTTGGCTTTCTATATTAAAAGAAGGAGTGAAAGGCAAAGGAGGATAAAAAAGCCCCGCTCCACAGGGGCTGGGCATGCAGGCTCCTGCATACTAATGCCTGTGCTTATCTCTGGGTGCTAATTCGACGTGTGGAGCTCGTTTCTTGAGGCCGTTCCGTTCACAAATGAAATATGTACATGCACCCGGTCCCCTCATTAGGAAAGTCCTGAGGAATGAAGTGTGTTTTGTCTAAGATAAAAGCATGGCTGGCTGTTGGTGCTGAGGAATGACAGAGCCGAGAGGCTTCCTGATGGGGGGAGGCCTTGAGATGCTCCTGGGAGAGGAGCGGGGCAGCGGGATTGGGAATTGGAGCCAGGGAGGGTGGCATGGGAGTCCGTATGCAGCAAACATCCAGTTGGTGGCTGGCCAGGAGACCTCCCCAGCCCAGAGCTTTATATCCAGCATCCACGGCTGTCTCAATTCTCTTCTGGTGTTAAATGTGCTAATGAGTCCCTTGAGGAGTCCAGTTAACTCCCTCCTCCGACACGGGGGATGTGTGAGATGCCACACGGCGCCTGCAAAGGGAGTATGGATGCGAGAGGAGGGGACCATGGCTGGTCTGACCCATGGGCTCAGCCCGGGCTCTTCAGCATGAGTGGATCCCTGGAGAAGCTGCACATCTGCACTGCCCTGGTTTGCCTTTGGAGATGTTGGCAGTGCTGAGGAACAAAGAGCTATGGCCATGTGGGATTGGGCAGAGGGGAATGGCCGGGATGTTTGCATCCCTGGGATGCTGGGAAAAGCAGCGTGCCCAATTCTGGGTCCTGGAGAGCACCTTCTCCACATCCGGAGGTACATATTGCGATGTGTGCCCCTGCAGAGCTTGGTTCAGGTGCTGACCCCCGTTTCCTTCCTCCCTCCCGCAGTCTACCTCTACGTTTTTGGGTGAATGTGATTAAGAACCCCCAGTTTGTGTTCGACATTCACAAGAACAGTATTACTGATGCCTGCCTCTCCGTGGTGGCTCAGACATTCATGGACTCCTGCTCAACTTCTGAGCACAAGCTAGGAAAAGACTCTCCCTCCAACAAACTACTGTACGCCAAGGACATCCCCAACTACAAGAGCTGGGTAGAAAGGTGAGTAGATTGGGCAATAGCTCCTTGCTTCGCCTTCTGGACTTCACAGGGGATGTATGTGGGTGAGGGGACTTGGGTCTTTGGGAGGACTCCTCTTGGCAAGTGTCTGAAGAGGGACCATAGTGATGCTTGCACAAAGCGGTCTTCTTTGGGAGATGATGTTTTCTTGTGCTTGTCTCTTAAAATGAGCTCGCATTGACTGCTTGTAAGAGATGTTCGGCTTGCTCAAGGGGTGCTAAAAGCAACCTCCTAAGGCTGTCTGATGTTTGCTGATGTAAAAACTTGGTCTGTGCTGGGGAATTGCTGACATCTCCCTTGGCTGCTTTAACAGAGCAGTGAGAAGTCACTCCTGGACTGGAGAAGCCTTTTTTGCACCATGACAACATATGCAGGTTCTGCTGGAATTACCATTTCCCATCTCATCCATCAGAGCATCTCGCCTGGGATCCTCATGAGAGTACATGCTCTGAGGCAGTGCTTGGGCTGCTGTCACTGTGCTGGGGAGCAGGGAGAGGAGAAGGTCCCCTGACTCCTTCCATCACCCTCCACCTTCACTGTTAGCAGATGAGAGGTCTCCTCCTGCCCCACTGAATTAATGCAGTGTTAAAGGTTTAGGGTTCCAATGCTACTGATTGCAAATTGATGCACTTGGGCATATTATCCTTTGGGAGAGAAACCTAGGAGATGCCCTCCAAAGAGAGCTGCTGTTACAACCATAGAACCACAGGGTGGTTTGGGTTGGATGAGACCTTAAAGCTCATCCAGTTCCAACCCCTGCCACGGGCAGGGACACCTTCCACTGGAGCAGCTTGCTCCAAGCCCC
>JANHGB010047999.1:2608-15070 GCA_026283785.1 Coracopsis vasa
AGTCCTTCTTGCAGATGGGTATCACATTTGCTAACTTCAGGTGACCTGGGACCTCCCCAGTTAGCCAGAACTGCTGATAAATGATGGAAAGTGGCCTAATCCACACTCCTGCCAGCTCCTTGAGTACACTGGTGTGGATATCCTCAGTAGGAATTAAGAAGTTTTATATCAAGAAGCTGTGAATAAATAAACTAAGATAATTTGTAGACAAATCAGAGTCTTTTTCTGCATTTTGTCAAATGTTATGCAATATCTGATATTGTCTGATATAAAATATGGCACTGCCATCTGCAGCTCTGACAGATGTACTTTACTGGTATTTAAATGAATTATTATTTCTCATTCATTGTAGTAATACTGACTTGTATTTGGGAGTTATGACCTCATATAGTACTTGATTTGAAGCAGCTTTGAAAATTACGCTGTATTGGATGTCAGGGCTCTCCAAAGCAAAGTATTGTTCTCCTGCTACCTCATTTCTTTTTTTTCTGCTCTCTCTGAAACAGTTGTACAGGAGGAATATCATATTAAGGTCATTCTTATGCCTCATGCATTGTCCTCTTCAAGAAAGTTTCTTTCAGATGCAAGCACCATGTGATGTAGATGCTGTGGAGATATTCTAGTCTGCAAGTAAATGAAGCTTGTTTTCCATTGTATCCAGGCACTGAGAATATGCCACTTGATAATATCAAAAATATCACAAAAAGAGCAATTATTCAAAACCCAGATGTTAGGTGTGCATGCTAACGTTTCAGAGAACTGGGGTTCAGGAACAGGAGGGGTTGTTGTTCTTAACTTCAAAATGACACCTCAGATTAAAAAAAAAAAAAGATATTCAAACACATTTTGTGATCCCTTTTAACACATATGCTTGTACTGATAGCAACTTATTGTCCTCCCCTTTCACTTTACTCTCATTCAATTGTGGTTCTTAATATACGATTCTATAGTCATAGATTACTTCAGGAAGCCATCATTATCTTTTTTTATATTTACAGTCATAACACCATTTGCATCAGGAGAGAATGATTTTTGCTTCCTGCAAATACTTACCACAGAATTCCTGGCAGCAGGTTTGTGTGCAGTCTGGGTTCATCACCCACTGGCCTTCAGTGGTTCTTGCTCTTAATTTGAGACTGCATAAAATCATAGAAAAGCTGATTGGAAGAGACCTCTTCAGATCCTCAAACTCAGCCTTCCCACTCAAAGCAGGACTATTGCCAACAAGAACAAGTCACTCCTGTTTTATCTAGCTGAGCATCAAAAACTTCCAAAGAAAGATAAAAGACCCACAACTTCCTTGGTCAGCTTGCATTTAACTCTCTTGTTAAAAATTGATATTATTCTTATTGCCAAAATTGAACCTCTCAAGCCAAAATTCATATTCTGTATTTCATTTTCCCACCTAAAATTACACTTTAGGAAAGACAGGTAAGTAACAGTGAGTGTGTAAATGATATGGAAAATAGATCAAATAGTGCTAGCAAGGCCTGAAAATTTATCCTGTCCAGGGAAGATTCAGAAAAGAAAAAATAAGCTATTAGACAAGGTAAAATGATAAGAGAAGTGAGGAAAAAAAACCAAAAGAAAACCCAAAAGTCAAATAAAAAGCATCATTTAAAAGAGAAAATATTGATGAGAAGGCCAAAGGTCAGAAAGGCAAATAGAATTAAAACAAATTTAAAAGATGTATTAAACATTCAAAACAAAAAGTACCAATATGAAAAAAGCAAACAAGATGAACAATGATCAATTTGATAACTAATCTAAGTATGTAGTCTTTGGTTTTACACCAAAGATTAAGTTTTCCCCAAGAAATTTAAAACACAACAGATTAAAATATCAGACATCTGACCCAGTAAGTATAAAATCAAATAATTATTGATATTATTTTGAAGAAGAAAAAGGACGTTATCTTCTGTAGTCCACAAGTGGTGAGACAAAATATTCAATGGAAGATTATTAGATTTGCAGTTGGATGGGCATACGGTTTTAAGTGATTTACAAAATTTTCTGAACCTCATTTTTCTCAACAGTAACATAGTCACCCTTGGTGAAATGTTTTACAAATGCAGAAAAAAAAGAACTGTTTGCATAGATCCTATATGTTATTTGTAAACATACATACCCTCAGAAATTTGAAATGGGCACCAGAAAAAAAGAAATGGGAGAGAAGGAGACAAAAAGAGAGAAATCTTTCTCCCAGTGAAGATAAAAATCAGAACAGATTGATTTGTTAGACTAAACGCTAAAGCAGAACATCAACACAGGCTCCTATGGCATTTACAACAAGGCATCATACAATCCATGTTATTTTTAAATTGTAGTCCTCAGATAATGAACTCAGAAAGAAGTAAGCACATTGAAGAATGGAGGTTATTGAAAAGCCAGGAACAAAGACATTTGCAGTGACTGAAATGGGTCATAGAAGAAGCAAATACCCAGGAGACATCCTAGTTACATTTTGAACTAATAAAAGCCAATACACTTCCTTTTTGGGGATTTTGTTTGTAATATTTCTGGTTTACATTACATTTTAAGGGACTGCTCTGATCTGGGAGATGCCTTGCTATTTGATGGATTTTATTTAGGTACTCTGTCACTCCAAAGTAAGATGTGTGTTGTAGTTTCTGGAAAGATGTGGAGATGTGGAGAAGAAGAGAGCATCTGCTCCCTTAAGAGTACCTGGTCAAAGACCTTTTTGGTGTAGAAGGAGACAATAAATAGTAGGAAGCAACAGCAACAACAACAACAACAACAAAAAACAGAGGAAGAAACCTGACTGAAAAATTATAAGTGAGGAAGCAATAAGAATCAAACCTGGTCAGTTATGCTAATTCATATAAGGATACATGTAATGTGAGAATATTGATTTCAGTAAAATTATCTACTCAAGGTACTTGTCAAAATGGGTTGGAAAGGAAAAGGGGAAGGCAACGGACAAAATATGCACACAAATCTGGCAGACAAACATAGCCAGCACAGTGAGTAGAAACAAACTTCAGCGGTCACACTAATTGATGGTCTATCAAGAAACTGCAGGCAAATACATACCTTACAACTGATAAGGATACACATGTGGATGGTCTTAAATATCAAGGTGGGGGAACAGTGAAACTCTGTGAACTGATGAAGAAATATGCAGGGGAAAGGAAATATGCAGGTAAGAATGGGTGAAGAGACAGAAAGGGGTATAAAAAAGGCTGGACACATGTAAAAAGGCGCTGGTCAGTACCCTTGGCTGGCTGTGCCCTGCACCTAGCAGTCTGTGCTACCTTCATATTGAATACTTTCTTGTCTGCCTGTGTAACCTCACCCTCTATCCTGCCTGCTACTGGTGGAACTGGTGTGACTGGATAGTGGGGCAGCAACTGGGGCAGAGCAGGGGTGTAGACTCCCCTAGCCTGTGGTGTCAGACACTGGAGTTAGGATCTGGGTAGCCAGCCATGCCATTGTTATCCGTGTGTGCATGTCTCTGGGACATGTGCTCAGCTTCACTACTGGCTGAATCTGAAGCAGCAGGCCATCCATCACCATGGAATGGAGACCACAGGTCCCCAGATGCCCTGGGCTGGGGTCCAGCAGGTGGGCAGGACAGATCTCCAGGCTTAGAGCTGCTGACGGCTGTAGCCACCCTTAACATAACTTACACTTTGTGTGATTGCTTCCATCTACCTATATTTTGTTTTAGCAGAATTAAATTCATCACCTTTCGCATTCTTCAGTTTTATTTTCAGAAATATATTTTTATTATAAAAAATTTATTTTGCTATGCCTTTATGCAAGGACCAGTGAGAGATGGTGAATGGAAGATGCTCACAGTGAGAGATTGTCAGCTATGTCATGCTCCCTCTATGTGCTGCAGTCACTCAGTAATAAGAAGAAAATTGTTATCCTGACTATGATTAAAGACATGAATGATACTTGTATACTGGGACAAAAAAAACCCCAAACAAACAACCAAACTTACTGTGAGTATGGCATAGCCAGAGTGAATTTGTTAAAAAAAGTGAAAAGTAGTTATTGTTGGATAACAGCTGAATGTAAATACAAACAGTAAAAGCACACAGTAGTTCATAACACTGAGGATTTTTTAGATTTGTAAGGCTGAGGCACCAGGGGAGGCAAACACAACCTGAGGACAAAATCTTTTCCAGACTTGGTATTTGTCCCGTGTACAGCTTTTGATTCTGCAGCCAGGAGTGGGAGGGATGAGCAAACCGTGGCTTTTATTGACGTAACTGGGGTTAATATTTTTGTTCTGTGGTTTTGCTTCTATATTGTTTGCTAATAATAATGTAATTGTAGTGGGGACGCTGCATGCTAGCACTCATGACTGATAAATTTCATTACCTTTTGTATGACCAAAGAGAGGCAATTTTCAGCTACTTTCTGAAAAGAAATAATTTTGAAACCCTGAAGCGAGCAGGTGCCTTTGTTTTGCTACTTGAATAGTAATTAAATATCTTGTGAAGTGTGACTTACTTATAAAATTAAAGAATCCTGTTGTCTGGGAGTAAAGGAAGGAAGAACAGCAAAGAATTAGAGGCAATGTTCAAAGTTGTTTGTTTTGACTGAAAGAAGGGGGTACACTGCTCTGTTCAGACAAAGTTACTCAGCATACAGACTTAAGGTACAAACTCTACTGGTGGTTGCACATTCAAGGACCAGACTTAAACTTCTAACCTTGCAAGCAGAATTGAGGATAGAGACTTCTGTGGTCAACTTAACATGAAGTGTAAACGTTATATTTTCAAGTGTCTCTTTTTAGAAGATTAGTATCTGCAACCTCCTGAATATAAGACTAAGTGCACAGTTGCACTAGAAAGTTAGAAAACCTGGGTAAATTTCTCTTCCTAACTTAAAACTTTAAGACTTAAAACACATAGCTGGCTTTTTCTTCGAATCCCTTACTACTTTTTCATCTGCATTTTCAAATCATATTCTGTAGTATATTAAATTGGAATTTTGTTTGACAATGTTAAATATACATTCATCCATTGACTTCCTGAGATGCATATTTAACTGAAACCTACCTCAGCAGAGAAGATTTTTTAAAAATCCTTAAATCAGAGCCAAATCACAGTTGATCTCAACTAGGCCAATAAAATGAACATGTCCTGCAGAACTTAGCCCTGACTTAGTAAAGCAATTAAATGCATCCTTCACTTATTGTCATGTCTCCTTAACTGTGAACTTTGTGAACTTCAAAATGCTTTACTTTAATAAGCTTTTTTTTTTTTTTTTTTTTTTTTAAACAAGACGTCACCTGTCCTACATTTTCTATTTGCAGTCCTCTCAATGAAATTCCTCTACATTATCTGTCAAACTATGTTTTATTTTGACTGGACCTTTTTCTTAGTTGTTTTGTATACAGAATATCAAGATGATGATGTTCAAGACAAACATTGAAATCCAGAGTGCTCAAGATGAGTTTAGATTAGGCACATTAATTCTCCTGTTCCTACGAATTATCATTGATTTAACAGTAATGTATGTCATATCCTCATCTGGAAGATGGCAAATTAAGCACATAAATTGAGCAGTTAAGTTTTACCTTCAGTCTTTAAATAGTTGAAATTAGTGTATTGACCGTGAAAGGTGGGGCAGACTGTTTACAATTAGGACCTAACTCCAGACAACGTATTTACTGTAACTTTCCTAAAACTAGTGGAAGAGACGTCAAAGATTTAAGAAGAAATTGAATCAGACCTCACAAAAATGAATTCCATCTGCATTTAAACCTAGGTGGGAAGTTGGATTTAGAATTCTAGGTGACATGCAAAGATTGAGTAGCTAAAGACTAACACAAAATACTGCTTTTAATATAATTCTTGCCTAAATCACTACAAATATTTACTGAAACGAAAGGTGCATCTGACCATCTGAGCACTTGGGATGTTTACAGATTGGTTTACATTTCCAAGACAAGGAGAGACTAAGGAAAAATAATTTATAATGAAAAGTTTACTGAAAGCCATGAACAGAAAAAAAATCTGTTTTCCAACAAAGTCAAGCAAAAATATGTAGAGAAAAAAAACCCTCAAGCATATTTGAGCATCTGATCACACTTACAAGTGATGGCTAGACAAAGTAGTTACTGAGAAGCTCAAAATTTCAGCACCTGTTTCCTTGTACAGTTCTGGGGGATATTTATTTACTTTTAAAAACCCTTCTGAAAAGCTACCAAGCAGAACAGGAAGCTGCTTGAAAACGGCCAATAAGGAGAGACTGAAGGAGAAAAATCTATGTTAAATTCAGTCTCTGGTAATTGGTTCCTTACTTATATTTGCTGTTGCTTTGTGCCTAAATCCTCCTGTCCCTTGCAAACTTCTCAGTACTTAGGGTAATATAGGTCCTTCTCTTCAAGGCAAGACACAATTGTAGGAGAAAGGTGTATGGAAAATATTTGGGTTTTGTGGTATTTTGTAGGAATTTGCATACACCTAAGCTTTCATGAGAGTGATGGAGAGCTTAGCAATAGTTTTGTGTTTACATCACTACTCTGAGATGTAACAGACTTAAGTGCAAACGTACTACTGCCAAATTGTGTACTCAAGAAAAAACAGTAATGTCTTGATCTTGCAGCAGGTCTTGCATTGCTAAACACCTACAGCTGAACTCAGTAGAAGTTTACATAGGAACAAAACTTGTTTTCCTATAGGATTTTTGCTCGAAACATCCTCTTGCAAGGTCTGTCACATACCAAAGGAGATTGCTTCTCCTGTGTATTTTATCTTCTTCAGTTATGCAAGGTACACATTTTTTAAGTCAAGGAAACTGTGTCCTAATTTTCTAGTGAGGTGCCTGTCATAATGGGGACCTCATTTTAAGCTGATGCCTCCCGACATTATTGAAATATAAGGAAAAGGATATTGTCATGTAAGTGAAGGATAAAAAGAATACTCATAGCCCTAATGATCCTGGCTTTGGTTGTTTTTTTGTTGGTTTGTTTTTTTTTGGGGGGGAGGTGGGATGGGAGCATTTTGGGGTTTGTGTTTTGTGGGGGTTTGTTTGTTTTTGTGGGGTTTGTTTTGTTTTTTTTTTTTTGTTTAATACTTGGAAACATAAAAATTGGGTATTGGAAGCAACAGGCTGAGCCTGATTTGAAGTCAGCTGGGACTGGAACAGACTATAACTTACTCAAGCTGTTTTAATATGAAATGCCTATAAGTTTCCCTGATAATCCTTGTCAGTGTTCAAGGCCAGGTTGGACAGAGCATTGGGCAACACGGTCTAGGGTGAGGAGTCCCTGCCCATGGCAGGGTGGTTGGAACTGGATAATCTGAAGTTCCTTTCCAACCCAAACCAGTCTATGATTCTATAATCTCATTTTATCCTCTGGTAGACTTCCTCATCTGAGTTTGGTTTTAAGTAAAAAATGCAAATTACAATAAATCTGGCTCCTGTAATCCCTACCTAATACAAAGATATTGCAGTTCATTTTAAATATGCTATAACTCCTCAAGTAAAACCTTCATCCAATTAAATATAAGCTTAACTAGATCCTTGAAGTCTTCCAATTCAAATTAAGACCCCTCCTACCCCTCTTAAAAGGTTTCTTATGTTTAAATGGTAAGAACTGCGTTCTCAGATGTGAAATATCTTAATTCTGTTCTTAAATCTTATGTTGGCATCTACAGTAATTAGTGGGGTTTTCATCTTAACAACACATTTCTTCTGCAGTTGAATAAAAAGCCTGAAATCCTGTGTTTATGAAAATATATGGAACAAGTCTACCTATTAGGCCCATGGAGATAAGCTTCACTTGGAGTTGGTAGCACTTCTCATTTTTTCTGATGGGACATAAATTCTCCTGTATTAACATGAGCTGACATTGGTTCAGTGACAGGCACAACAAAGACATCAAGCAGCCTATCAGATTTAGCAATCACAAATAGAAATTAAAACAAAACAATATGAACAAGAGGAGAAACGCATGTTCCAGGACGCTCAATAACATTATGATTAATGAAGTTAGTGCTTGAAAATGTTTTAAGTGCATTATTGTTGCTCTTTTGACAGATATTACTTATTATTCAGATTAGTCTCAGCGAAGTATACTATAGACAATATAATCGTAGCATATAGATGAAAGAATGACAAGCACACTGTAAGTTTTACTTGGTACATTCAAAGATGCACATACACACATTCAGTTTATGATTTTATCTCCCCAGTTACCTATACATCTAGAAAACCTTTGACATTAGGATCATATTGATATTATTTATGTAATTACAGGGTTAATTTTTCCTTCCCATTTTTCCTTTCCTACACCTTTGTATTAGAAAAAGGTTTCTTTATGTGTTCCTAGTTATTGCTTTTCTTTTTTCTACCTCATTCTACTGATGATAACAGATCATAGGTTTAAGAATTTGTGTATATAGTGTCCTGGGTTCTGCAGTAACAGTCATTTTTCTCCTTCTTAGTAGCTGATGAAGTGCTGTGGTTTTGACTTTTAGCCTGGGAACAGCGCTGATAACACCAATGTTTTTAGTTGTTGCTCAGTCATATTTACTATGACCAAGGACTTTCTGAGTCTCATGCTCTGCCAGGGAGGAGGGGAAATCAGGAGGAAACAGACAGGACACCTGACCCAAACTAGTCAAAGAGGTATTCCATACCACAGCACGTCATGTCCAGTATATAAATTGGGGGCAGTTACCCGGAAGGGCTAGATCACTGCTCAGGTCTGGCTGGGTATCGGTCAGCAGGTGGTGAGCAGTTGTATTCTCTTCCCTTATTGTTGTGCTTATCATTATTATTATCGGTGGTAGCAGTAGTGGTTTGTGTTATACCTTAGTTACTGGACTGTTCTTATCTCAGTCCGTGGGAGTTACATTCTTTCGATTCTCCTCCCCATCCCTCCGGGAGCTAGGGGGAAGGAAGAGAGGGAGTGATCGAGTCCCTACATAGTTCTGGGCTGCCGACTGTGCTTAAACCACGATGCAGATAATGATAATAATAATGAAGATAAGAAGATAGAAGTGTTACAGTTTTGATTTTCTTGGAAATATACATTAAACTTTTTCACACACAAGAAAATCAAACACTAACAACCATTAATTGTGTGCTTTGAAACCTTGACGCAGATAAGAAGAAATATCACCCTTGCATTGCATAAGTAAGATTTTATTTTACTGGGGAGTGAAAGAGGAAAACCAAATCATCCTTCTATTTATAAAGAGAGAATGTATTTGTATGATGCTCTGTAAACAACTGTAAATTCACATAAATAAAAGGACTGATAACTTTCACCAAAGTGGCAAATGCAGGAAAAAGTCAACTATAACGAAGCTATAGCTTCCAAACCACCAGTGTCACTTGCTAAAATTTATTCAGTTTTGAAATTTGAGTGTATCTTTTCTATGACTTGTCAAGAGCTATTGTGAAATGCAAGTCAATGTACTACATTGCATCAATGTATTAACCACAGGGTATATGCCACTGATAACATTGATAGTCTAGAGTACAGAGTCTTTCTGTTCAAAGAGTGGGTAGAAAGACTGCTGCAAGGCATAAAATTGTTAATAGGATCTTATTTCCATAAGCTCATCTTCAACTGGACACAGTCGCTGTAATATAATTTCCTTGAATAATGCTTTAAGAAAGACCCAGTAATAATGTGATAGTTTTATCCAGGCACCTACAATGAAGCAAAGTTGTGTATTTGTTCCTGAATTTCTCACGCCACATGATGAATAGTGGCAATTATAGGAAAGAACAATGTTAGTTTTATTGTTATTATCTTAAAGTACTAAGAATAAAATCCCATATTTCACTAGATAGTCCAATCACTACCAAAATATGTGACAGAGGAAAATTTTATAATCTCTGTATTTCACACTGACTGCACAACCAGAAATTGGCAGAGCCAAGTCATTTATATCTCCTTATTACCGCATTGAAGAAGGCTTTGAGAATATGGGGCTGGTGATGGATATTTTTATAGAAGATGTTGCTTTTTTCTCTTTTACTGTAGTAAGTATACTTCAGATTAGTTCTACTGTAGTTTATTAAAGTAGCAGAAAGACATAAGCAATAGAAGAACAAGACATACAACTTGCCTACTCTTGTTTTGTGGAAGGAACCATATTTATATAGAAATAGAGGCTATTCAGTCAGAATCAGAGTTCCTTCATTCATAACTTTAGATCTTATTGTGCTGTGTAAGTAATTTGAACTATTACAAAATCTACTTAAATATGAGACAACTATTTAAATGGAATATGCCTATTGCAAATTAGATTTTCACTAAGTATAGTACACAAATATTCTCAAATTATGAAATATACCTAAATGATGAAAGCTCAACTAAATTAATGGATTAGGTGAGACTAAAATACTGTGAAAATACTTTTGATAGTTCTTCCAACATGGTGAACTCAAAGCAAACATATTTAACTGAATGGAAATCAGAGTATTTGCTATGTTTGTACACATCTCTTTTATAGTTCAAGTTGAACTATAATAATGATATTCAGTCGATACTTCACTTCTGTATTCAAAATAACTCAGCTACTTGCAGACATATTCTTACATGCAGAGGCTGTTAGGTTCCAAATTCTGCCTAAATCACAATTTTAGCACCTCTGGTGACATTGAATAGCCAACATCATGCAGTAGTCCCAGAGTCAGCTTATTTTGCCTCTTTAAGATTTTGAGAAGAAAAAGAAGAAATTTCATTGGTTTGCATTGTCACATATTCATCAACTCTGAATATGAACACGAATTCTGTGGATTATACGTTCTTGCAGCAAACGTGTCCAGTAGCCTTCTGGGCTTCATTACAAAGACTGCTTTCAGTAGGACAAGGGAAGACATCCTTCCCCTCTACTCTGAGGGAGTGATACACATATGGAGTTCTGCATCTAATCCTGGACTCCCCAGTATAAGGAAGACATGGACATCCTGAAGGAAGTTCAGTAGAGGGTCATGAAGGTGTATAAGGGTTTGGAGCATCTCTCCTATGAGGAAAGGCTGAGAGAGCTGGGGCTGTTCAGCCTAGATTATAGAAGGCTCAGGGAGGATATAATCAATCTGTGTAAGTACATGATGAGACGTAGTAAAGAAAGTGGTGCCAGATGCTCCACAGTAGTGCCCACTGAGAGGGCAAGCAGTAGTGAGCCCAGTACGGAATGCATGAAATTCTACTTAGCCATAACAAAAAACATTTTTTACTCTGAGTGTGGTCAAACAGGAGTCTCATTCCTTGGAGATGTTCAAAATCTGACTGGACATTGTCCTGGGTGACCTGTTCTGGCTGACCTTGCTTTGAGACCCCTTCCAACCACAACTAATATATGTGATTCTGTGATTGCTGTATTGACTTTAGCAATGCCAATATAAGGGTGCTAAAACCTAAATGGCATGAGCCCTGTCTGCAGCATCTACTTGTAGTATTCCTGTTTGATCTTAAACCACTTTAAGTTGTCAGTCTTTCCTCTACAACTTTCAATTTACAGTTTATCAAAGATAATAAGATTATCTGAGCTAGACATGAGAATTAGGTATCCTACTCTACTGACAGTCAAAAGAAGTAAGGTGCCAAGCAAAGCTTTCTATTGCTAAAAATTTATTATGTGAGTAATTGAATGTCTACCAATCTATCTTCCTGAAAGTAAAAGCAATAATTAAAAAAAAATAATAATTTTAATTCATTCATTTTAAGTGTTGTATATTCACAGATAGGATGCTAGGTTTTAAGAGATCCCTCCAAGTTCCCAGTTCTGATTTCACATATTTGAATAAATAGGAGCACTTGGAACATATACATAATACTGCTGCAGAAAATTCAAGATAATGCCATCAGAGTGTTATAGTTAGAATGGTCTATAGCTGCTCTCAGACTATTCGGCATCCATCTAATTTTAGTGGATTGTATCTGAAGAATGTAAATCCAGTGAATTTACTGCTTACTGTAGTCATGTTGGTTAGCATTTGTTTGCACACAGCCTGAACTACAAACTTGTATCAAGATGGAAAGGATCTGTCCTGGGTTCAGCAGTAGCAGTCATTTTTCTCCTTCTTAGTAGCCTTAGTGTTGTGTTTTTGACTTTCAGCCTGGGAACAGCGCTGATAACACCGATGTTTTCAGTTGTGGCTTAGTAATGCTTAGTCTGATCAAGGGCTTTCTGAGCCTCATGCTCTGCCAGGGAGGAGGGGAAGCCGGGAGGAAGCAGAGACTGGACACCTGACCCAAACTATCCAAAGAGGTATTCCATACCACAGCACGTCATGCCCAGGATGTAGAACTGGGGGCAGTTACCTGGAAGGGTTAGAGATCACTGCTGTGATCGGGATCGGGCTGGGTTTCGGTTGGCGTGTGAGCGGTGGTATTTTCTCCCCTTGTTATATCCTTTATCATTATTATTAGTGGCAATGGCAGTAGCAGTAGTGGTTTTGTGTTATACCTTAGTTACTGGACTGTTCTTATCTCAACTCGTGGGAGTTACATTC
>JANHGB010047999.1:15170-30013 GCA_026283785.1 Coracopsis vasa
GGAGCTCAAAACATCATCTTCTTCAAGCACCAGTTCAGAAAAAGACTAAGTTCAACGCTAGACAAGGGAGGTTATCTAAGTAAATTGTGAATATCTCCAACCAAGGAGACTGCAACGCCTCTCTGGATGACCTATTCTAATGCGACAGTCTTCATGTTAGATCTTTTTTCCTAATATAATACTCCTACAGTCATGCCCATACTAAATATATTCCTCATAAAGACATATGGTGTCTTGATTTGTATAACATTCATTTTGAAAGATGTTTCTAGAAATTCAACACAGATGATTCCTATGTACCTCTTCAATCCTACAGAACAATTTAAAAATTGAACTTAAGTTAGGATTTTGCAGATCAATATGGTTGATTTTTACTTCATGAATATTAAGAGTTGGAAGATAACTTGATAAGATGCAGGATAATCGGGGTTTAACCTGTTTTTGGATTTATCATACCTACTCAAATTCTGAACGTCACATTTAAAGCAGCATTGTTCAGCTGTCTGGAAAAATTTTATGAGAAAAGTCTAAAAATTAATTGAAAAAAAATCCCAAAAAAACCCCGTAGCTAATCTTTACAAAAATCTGCTTCTCTTATGGTACTGTATGTTAAGAACTACAGGATAATGAATTCTGATTGTATATCAGGATTTAAAAAACTTGTGATATATGGCTCCTTCATTGAAGAGATATGGACTAGCAGTCTTCCCAGCAGACAAAATTAAACGATGACGGGTGGTTTGTCAAGAAATGGCATTACATTAGCAGAATGAGAAATGATTGCAAACACAGAAATCTAATAATCAGAGAAAGAAATTATCAGCCATTGGAACAAGCTTGGCTCCCTGCCAAGTTTTACATAACTTCAAACAAATTATCTTACAAAAGAGGTTGAATTTACAGATACATTTGAACACCAGGAGTCAAGAAGTTTTTCAGTCTTGTTTTACCCTTACTGATTTTTTTACCCCAAAGTTGGCTTCAGTGACATTTGGACATAACGTGGTGGAATAAAGTACACTTCTGGTACAAGAAATTATGTTAGAAACTAACTATTGGTGGAATAGCAGTATTAGCCACATTTTGTGTACTAGAAATACTAACAATGTATTCATTGTGTATCACCTGTGTATATTCTGTAGGGTGACTCCAGAATGACTTTGAACAGGAATTATAGAACATCCATGATGCAAATGCCTTTTACTTCATTTGGTTCAGGTAAGAAACTGAAGGACCTGATCTTTGTGTGTGTCACTTTAAAATATGCAGGAAGATCTTTTATTTCCATTAAAGTTTTAGGTCAAGGTGCCCCATCCAGAGTCCAAGAGATCAAATTCCCTTCTGATCTGCAGGGCGGTCTTCCACAGGGAAACAAATTCTGTCCCCACATCTGGTAAAATTCTGATAAGACTCTTAACAGGAATGAAAACATGATCTGATGCCAAAGGGATAAAAGTTGTATTTAAAAGTTAGGACCTTTAAAGATCTGCAAAGCACAGAATCTGCATATGTAACTGAGGTCATTGATCTGTGCCCTGTCCCTCTCTCCCACTTCCTTTTAAAGGTTTGAGTAATTGGTTTCATGCTCACATTCTGCATACATTACTTATTTCACCAACCACCCACTAGAGTGCAAAAGAAGGAAAGAATTCTGAGTAGGTAGAAAAGATATGAAACATCCACACATATGGTGATGCCCCTGCAAGGGTAGTAAGTAACATTATTAGCATCATAATGCACTGTTACCAACCGTACAGCTGAGTATTTTTTGAGATAATTAGAGAAAAACATGGGGAGTTGGTTGAAGACATTTTGAATCAGAAATTACCAGTAGATAACTACAGCAGTGTGAAGAAGTGTGGTAAAAATACAGTAAACTCAAGCAGTTCATGAAAGGAGCAAAGATATTTTAGTGTTTTGGTCATGTAGACCAGATCAGTAATGATCAGAAGCTACAATGCTTGTTCACAGTCTCTGTCAAACAGATGCAGCGTTTGACTCAGTTTTTAAAGCCTAAGCATTTAGAGAAAAAGAAATTCAAATAGTAATGATGTTTTATGAAAATTTTAGTGGAAAGATTTGGAACTAACTAATATCAGAAGCATAATTTCCCCTCTAATTCAGGATTTAAATGCAATAGCGTGGTCAGACAAAATTAATTTTCACAGATGATTTGTACATGCTCTGAAATTGTTACAGTAAAATACTGAGGTTTTTTCCCCAAGAGATCTAAACTTCTGCAATTATGAGGACACTGAGGAATGAATTAATCAAGTATTCAAAGTATAATTCCGATTTAGTCTCATTTATTCAACAAAGGCTCAGAAGTAAATAAATATTGCTAATATATGTTTAGAAAGTAGGCTATGTTTCCTAACTCCTATTTGTGTGATAAAGTGTATTCATTTAGTTATACTCTGCAAATAACCCCAAAAGATTCTTTAAGTCAGTTCTGCTGTGGACTCTAGAAAAGATTTACCGCAGAATGTTGATAAGGTCTTTATTGACCACTTCGAAGACCATCAGTTTCAAATCATTTGACACAAATGTGCCAGTCTGTGTCATATGGCAAGTTGCCAGGCAGATCTGCATCTCCTCCCTTTTTGTCACCCTTACTACTGTTATGTTCAGCCCTTGTGTATTTTTTTGTGGCATTTCAATAGTATGTGATCACAGTAAATGAAGCTCATTCTCCAAACTAGTATCAGGGGATCTCTTGACTCAGGTAGGAAATTATTTGTATTACAATCTTGAATTGTTTAGTCTCTCCTTTTATTTGTTCAGTTATTTATTTATTTACTTGGGTAGAAGAGATGAATTTGGCATTGCAACAATAATCACAGCTCTGCTGTGGGCCAGTTGCCATGTTGTAGCTGATGAAGACCTCCAGGCGCTGCTCTTTATTATGGCGGAACTAACTAGTTTAATGTATTTTATTATCAATTCACTCAAATACCACATAATCAACTGAAATAGAAAACAGAAAAAAGTTTCCAAGTAAAAGTGGGGGAAAATTGTTACATGGGGAGAAATTTGCAATCTGAAGCTTGTCTAGGATGATGAAACAAGCATATATGTTAGCTGAAGGTTCCTGATTACTGAACTAGTTTAAAAGTTCAAGCTATTATATTTTCTTAATTAGCATTTAACAACATGTTTTAGCATAATGAGGATCTTGCAAAGTAACCTCCAGTCAGATGGAGTACTAAACAAGAGCAAGGAAAATAAACAAGTCCCACTAGAAAACCTTCCATCACACTTCTCATACGTCTATGTGGTTTGTGCTCATTACACTCTGGCTAAGAATTAATCTGAATATCCAAGATGAATGTGAAAAATTATGGACTCATAATGCTTCTATCACATCTCCAGCATGGAACTTTGTCCTCTGAGTTACAAGTAGAAGCAGCACTGATCATTTCTCACACAGTATCATAAGCCATTACAGTGTGTACTATTACAATGATTTAAATCCCACATGCTTTTAAAGGGACATCATATTTAATATTATCTGCCTGAGGTAAACCATACATTATATCATTTTTGTGCTGCTTTACAAAACAAGGATGAGATTTTTCTGTTTGCTTTTAAATTTTCACCCTGCAGTGTGATGAAGTCTCCTAGATAGAATTAGACCTTGACTGTCTGACTACTTCAGTATCGCAAAGCAGCACTAAATCAGAAATGTCTCTAGTCTCATTCTGAAAGGTCAGGAATGAGCCATATGTTACCACAAATAATCAAATAATTCAAAGCAAGAAAATTTCTAAGTGTTATTTGATCATCATTTAATTTAATCAAGATGTTACTATTATTATTATTTGTTAGGTAGATTATTTCAGCATTAGCGATCTAAAAGATTGCGCTCTCCCTTTTTCTGAAGATATTATTTCTTGATGACTAAACCAGCAAACCTTCTGTACATGTGTGCTTCATTATGCCTACATGTTCTCCTTAATACCTTTTTAACCTGTTATCTATTTCAGCTTTATTTAATAAAGGAATGTAATTTCAAAGATAACTAATTTTTTTAAGTTTCGTGGAAAATTTTGTCCAAGCAGATGACTCTATAACCATCATTGCTGTGGAAATAGCTAAGATAGATATCTTTTTAGACTCCATGGAATCTGTACGGAAGAAGAAAATGCTGCAGTTCTCCAGACAGGGGAAAAAAACATCATGGAACATGATAGAAATGAGATAGTGAGAACAGAGTGTAGAGACCTGACTGACTACTTTAAACGGAAACTAGTGAAGAAGTGTCTGGAAAGAAAAGTCAAACAGCTGGGGAAAATAATTTCTTCATCTAGAAACGGAGAATCTAAGAGAATTCACCTGGCTTTTCAAGACTAAAGACCTAGCAGAACTTCAAATAAATCCTCTTTGTGTTCTCATTCTGTGGTGAGTAAAAGAGGGAATGGAGAATTGGGGAATTCCTCAAATCTTTTATTGAAGCAGATGTTCCTTAATAGCTTGGGATAAGAGAATTCACCCAACTTGTCACAGAAGTGCTGCTGAGGCATTTGTGCAGCACATGGTTTTTAAGAAAAGAAAAGTGCTGCAAATTTCTTACCCCTAAAATATTTGGGTTATCCATGTTGGTTTGAAGAGCCCTGTGATACTCTCAGGCACGACAGGAGTCATAGTTTCAATCCATTCTGCATCTTCAGAGAGAAACTACTCCCCAAATGCCCACTGTTGTTTTTGACACTAGAATCTTTCGGAATAAAATTCAAAAGATAATGTATTGCACTGTAGGCAAAAAAAAAAAGAAGTACAAAGGCTGGGTGTATCAGTAGGCTTTTAATGTTTGTCATTTTCTCTTCATGCTGGGAGGAAACCAGTAGAGACAGCACTTTTAAAATACGTGAGACAGCTGTTGCTGGGGTCTGTAGACAGGCTGTGCTACCTCAAGGCATTCCAAATAATATTTTTTGCAATGTTTATTAAGATACTCAGACAGAGACACATTACAAAGCACCATGGCATCAAACACAGGCAGTCTCTTATCTAGTCTTAGAAAAGCAGTAACAAGGGAGGCTGATTTCTGATCTGCATTTAGGTAGTTTCATTCAACTGTGCTGGATATGGCTGCCCTCATTGTATGTGTCTCATAGCTTTTGTCAGCACCAAACCTCACATGATTATTTTTAAAGATAAAACACATGCATGAATATGAATGCCTTAGAAGCCTTAGTACAAATGTAACTCACTTGTTAAATACCTTTAGTTGATATCAAGAATAATTTGCATTGGAAATGCATTTTTATTTATCTGTGTAGCTAAGTAGGGGATAAAGTTCTAAATTGTTCTAACACAGCTATTTCTATTTTAGCTGTTGTAAATGGATAATCATGTGATTTTGTACACACAAACAGGTGGGGCTATTAAATGCCTCCTTTCTCCATTCGAACGCTTCCACTGCTCCCCATGAATACAGCCACTAAAAGCTATGCAAATCTTTAGTAATGAAACTACCCCGAAGCTGCTGATTCATTTGGGATTTCAAAATCAATTACAATATCTTGTTTCAATTAATTGAGGAAGTTTTTAGTCACAATTAGGTCCAGCTCCTCTCCATAAGTTGTCATAGAGACTGAGGATGAAAGCAAACACTGCCAGAGGTGGAAAGGGAAAGTTTTAAGACGGGATGAGATTATCTGACAGCTTTGCAATCATGTTGTGAGATTATTTTTTATCTGCCTAGTGTTTCCATTTTACCTAGGTAGTGGAGGTAGTAGGAAGGACCTGGATCCTTTCAGGGCAGTCCTTGGAGAATCAAGACCCTATATTCCATTTTGGTTTCAGGTTTATTATACTTTTAAGTCACAAAACCAGATGAAATTAATTTACCAGCAGAGCATGTTTAAGGCAGAGATCACACACAGTACATGTGCAGATCAGCTTCTGGAGATTCCAGCTGTTTACTTACAAAGTCATGCTTCTCATAAAGACAGCTGAATAAGTCAACTTACACTAAGAATCTTATGCCTCAATGCAGTTTTCCAACACCTTTGGAAACCAACTGCATGGCTAAGATAGCTTTCTTTGCAGTGGGAACTTTTTATTATTGCAGAAGTGTGGTCTTATTAAAAATAGACAATCAAATTGAAGTACCCAAAATACCCATACTATGTTAAAACTCACCTGATTAGTTAATCAATCAGTTAATAAGAGATACAGAAAATAAGAGAGCTCTGGTGATTTTTAAGTGTCTTCACATTCACCAGCGCACTCCCTTGTGTCATGGGACATAACAAAGTAAGCTACATGGTTTGCATGTTTTGTTCCAGTAGGAAAAAACTGGGCAACAGGTTGCCTATTTACTGACAAAAGAAAAACTTCTCCCAAATCCAGGACAGATCAGAAAATGAAACCATATTTAATCAGGTACATCCCCAAAACTCATGTTTTCTTTACAAGGAATTAAATTAGAAAGATGAAAATTGCTTGCATACTAGCATAATGCTGACTCAGTGGAAAGCAAATAGATTCATGAATATGGGCATCAGTTTCATCTGCCAAGGTTAGCAGCAGGGTTTGCTACTTGCAATATATTTTCTATATAGTTATCGAAGTGTGTATGTATCCCAGTGTTTAACACAAATGAGAATTTTTCTTTCATTTTACTATTTACAATTTTGCTTTTTCAAAATGCTGACGTGCAATAACAGATCAAACCCAAAATTTAGATAGCTGTCTGTATAACCAGAATGAATCCTTCTGCATATTAATTCATATTTAATTCTTCTCTGTGGCTGATGATATCAGCTTGACAATTAAACTCTTTAATACAGTTACTGAGTGAACTCAAAGGCCTCAGCTGCTGGTATGTTGTTTATTTAGTGGCAACTTTTTAAAACTGAGTCGATAAAACTCAAAGGTATGAAATTATATGTGTTGAATTTTCCTTGTCTTATTTTATCTAAATAAAGCAGTTATTTTTAAAGTAATCATTGCATGGCTGATATTAAACATGTCACAGAATTAAATGCAAAATCCACCTTAGTAGAACATATAAATCATAGAAATATACAAAAAAATTTGAAAATTATAGTTCTGTCATGCACATTACCCATAAAAATGAACGCTTTCTGGCAAAGTCCTTTAAAATTGGTGACAGTGGCTAGCGCTGAGGAAGGATTTGATTGCTAGAAAAACAGTTACAAATTTAAAAACTAGTGAGGCCTTGAGAGTTGAAACAGACAAGAACAAAAAAATGAAGAATTAATATTTAAATATGGGAAAGAAGAAAACAGAAGGAAAGCATGACTTGAAATAATGGAAATAGTCAGTAACCAAGTTATACACAGAAAACTTTTTAACAAATAACATCAGAGAAGCATATATCCCTTTATCATAAAGCTAGTAAGTCGATACGAATAATTTCTACAGGTACAAAGAATGGAATATAGTATGCGAACCACTGCCATAAAATAGAATAAAGTATGACAGTGTTTGTATGAAAACTTATTAACCTTATTAAACTTATTAAAAATATCTTGTTTCCCAAATTGACTACAAGCAGATGTCTAGGTAGGAGTAAGACTAGGAAAAACATATATATGTTATATGTGTATGTGTATATATGTATACACTCTGTGTGTTCTCCTAGCTTCTGATTTTTTCCAGGTTGGTAGATAGGCTTACTCATTCATTATGGAAATCACCAGCAAACTACATACAGGTAAAAACAGTTACTTAAAGAAGGAATCACTGTCTCTGAATGATCATGCTATGCACTCATCTAACCTATATAACCATATACATTCATTATTGTTATTTCTTACCTCTGTCTTGTTCTGTATTCTTCTAGGTTCAATGAAGACTTTTTGCACATTAACTTCCTACTGATGTCAACTAAAGTTATAGTTTAAATTGAAAGTATGTCATCAACAGCTGAGTCAACAAGCTGTCAGAAAGTGAATGAAAGGATATAAGTCATAAAAATGAAAGAGGAAAAAAGAAATGAAGGGGAGAGATAGAGTAGAATGGAACAATTCTTCAGTAAATTTCAAATTCACATTTGATGAATGTTTACACTCTCCCTGAATTAAAATTTTTCTTTCTTAAACCTGAACTATTTAAAAGATAGTATCTAGATTAAAAGTAAATACCAATCTGTTTAATGTCAATGAGCTTAAACTCACTATGCCTAATCTTTAAAGGAATTAAGCATGAGGTGATGAAGTAGCATAACAGAGAAAAAAAAAAAAAGATTAGAACCATTGAATCTCTATGATCTTCAGCAACTAAGATCATAGCTCACAGGGCCCAGCTGAGGAAGTTGAGTAGTAAAAAAGAAATAGTAATATCCTCAAGCTACTCATGTGAGATAAAATGATAAATTTTACATCATAATATAGTGATGAAGTTTACCAGCAATTCTTACTACATCCCCGCTGGAAGACATTCCCTTCATCACAGCATGCCAAATAAAAACTCATTTAAATGTCTATGCATAATTTGCCATCTGAAAGTTGTAACCAGCTGCTCATAGATCCACATTTGTGTAAGATATCCTCTTACTTCAGTGATGCAAATAAATTTTCTTCAGCTTTTTTGACAAAGTTAATTAGGGAATTTCTGTCTGTTTTCCCTTTCAGATGTTGCAATTATATTAATGTGAAAATGGCCATTGAAGCTTTCATTCAGAATACTCTCAGACATTTAAAGCACAGCTCTTTAAGGATGGTTTATCTCTAGCAGATATGCTACTGTAGAGCTTTAGCCTTCCAATCCAAAAGCAATTAGGACATCCTTCTAACCAAATGACAGAACCAGTCATTCACTCTGCAGTCCAATTAATTGTCTGGGGGACTTGCATGGGTATGGGATTTTTTTTTTCTATACAGCTGAAAAAAGACTCTTTTTTTAAAGAATATTCATAAAATTGAAAGTTCAATATTTGGCAGTCTTCAACTATGCAGCAATGCGCCTTATCCCTCAGCTAAAATGTTACCATCTCTGCACCCTAGGATTTGTATGTAGAGACAGTGACAGAAGCCCAAGAAATGCCAGAGCCGTGAAAAAAGTAAGTACTGGGGCTATGCACAGGTTTGAAGCAGAAGAGAGTACAAGGGAATATTTTTCTTCTGCTCTAAGGCCATTATAGGGTTTTAACGTTTATATTATGCTTGGACATAATACCTTCTCTCAGGAGTAATTTTTCTTGAAATCTTGCCCCTGCCAAATATTCTGTGATCTGACTACTTTTAAGCCATAGATCATAACCTGCCACCATCTGTCAATTACCTTTTATAATGCATATAGCAATACAACAAAACTTTCATATCAGATTTTCTACCAGAGGGTCTGAAATTGCCTTGCAAACAGGTACTTGTCAAGCATCCTAATTTGTATTAGCTGGGTGTCTATTTTTCCCCTGCTGGGAGAGAAATTTGGAGTAGTCACATTGCTAGTGCACAGCAAACTACAGTAGTTCCATAATCAAGATTTCTAAATACCAGTCCTTGTGTCCAAACAAGTAGCTACTTTTAGGGCTCTTCTGGGCATTGATATTTAGAATCATAGAATCATAGAACGGTTTGGGTTGGAAGAGACCTTAAAGATCACCTGGTTCCACCCCCCCTGCTATGAGCAAGAGCACCTTCCACTAGACCAGGTTGCTCAAAGCTCCATCCAACCTGGCATTAAACACTTCCAAGGATGGGGCAGCCACAACTTCTCTGGACAAGCCTCTCAGTGCCTCATAACCCTCAAAGTAAAGAACTTCTTCCTAATATCTAATCTAAATCTACCCTCTTTCACTTTCAAGCCATTACTCCTTGTCCTGTGCCTACATGACCTTTGAGATCCCTTCCAACTCAATTCTATGATTATCAGCTCCAACCATTTCTTGAACGTAATTACAAAGGTTAAGATTAAGTCTTATTTCTGTGAGTTGTCAAAACATTAAATTTCCTTCTAGCAAGATTTCCTTCTCAGTCCATCAGGGGACTCAGGGAAGGTTTTTTCTTGTCATATGCTTAGTATAATTTCCTGAGTTATTTCTCATATTCCTCTGGACTATCAGAAATGTGATATTACATAGTAGAAGAAAACCTCTCAGTTGACTTTGCTGATGCATCTTGCTCACAAAGCTACGCTGATTGCTGGATTTGATGTAGGGAGAAATTTTCTCCCTGATGAGATTGGCAAGGATCCCACACAAACTGGTATTGTCTCTTCTCTGCCTCATAAAGCATAACTTACCTAATCAATTCTCTGAAAAATACTGCAGAGTTCTCTGATGCTGCAAACACTTTCATCTGTCTGGTCTTTCCTATTCATTATCTTACAGGATGGAATTATTCTGACCTGATTAATGCCCTTTTGTCCTTACTTCCTAAAGTGTATGAGCCCTTTAAAATACCAGTAGCACTTTTTCTGCCACAAGCGTTTCAAAGGAACAAGAGACAGAATTAATTTTTTTAACAGATGGAAATGGATCATTCTTCACAGGGAAACAAAACTGATAAAGAAATTCAAATGTAGATGTTTGAACTGTTGTTTTAGAAGAAGACTGCAGCATACAGAAATGGGATTGTTCTCTTTTTCTTCATCCTATAAATGTGTTGTTGCTGTGTTCTTTTTCTGAATAGTCTGAATCTCTGTAGCTGGATCTCTGTGGATAAGAGCACTATGAGTACTCTCAGTTAGTCCTTTTCTCTTTGGACATTAAGCCTGATCTCATCAAGAATATTTGTCCTAATTCAAATTCTTGAATATCAGCATTGTTAATTCCATTTGAACACAAGAAAACCCTCTTTTACTGTGGGGGTGAGCAAACACTGGAACAGGTTGTCCAGAGATGTTGCAGAATCTCCATCTGTGGACATATTCAAAAGCTGACTGAGCACAGTCCTGGACAACCTTCTGTAGCTGACCCAGCTTTAGCAGGGGTTGGACTAGGTGCTCTGGTGTTCTCAAGATGCCAAAAATTTCCTATTTCCATCTTAGAAAGGTCTAGTTTTCTTTTTTATCAGTCCCTTGGTCTTGTAATATACAAGAAAACTGTGAGAAAATACTTTCAACATGCCTGACTGAATATATGTCATTATGCTACATTTTCATGGTTGATTATCTCATCAGTGATAGAAAGTATTCTCTGGTTTGATTTCTGCTTTGTCACTTTCCTCCATCCTTTTAACTGTATCTTGTCATCTTCCATTTGTAAAAGATCTTCTTTATTTTTTTGCAACAATGCCTATTCTATACTTTATCAAATATTTCCATTTCTCTTCAAATAAATAGGTTTTTATTCTTTCTCATGTACCTTGTCTGCTCTCCTGCCCACTTTCATTTGCTTTCAAGCCTGATTTTAAAATCATAACTTCTTTTGTTTGTAACTTCTTTCTAGTTTTGATTTTAAAATTACCTTATGACAAATTAAATCTCACACTCTTCATTTCATCATGTGTATCAACTATATTTTTTTTGATTTTACCTTTGTGTTTGTTGAATGTATCTTTCTGTTTAAATGTCTGAGAGACTGATTCAAAGAGTAATTATTTACAAAATCAGTTATTTCTGTATCTGGTTGAAAGCATGCCTTGAACAGTTTCAGTTTAAGATTTAAAAAGTTCAGCACTTAGTTGTATGTTTACATTCTTCCTTATTCTCACTGTATAAACCTCCATTTTGTGGATAGGATCCACACTTCCTCCCCCAAAAAATAAATACTTTTTTACAAAAATATGTCTAAAAAAAATCCTGTTTCTTTTTAAAAAAACCCAAAACTATTGAAATATTTTATTCAGTACTAATAAGCAACTAAGGTTACCTAGAAAGGAGCTGGAACAGGTTGCTGGGGGAGGTTGTGGAGTCTCTGTTGTTGGAGATATTCAAAAGTCATCTGAACATGGTCCTTAGCAACTGGCTCTGGGTGGCCCTGCTTGGGCAGGAGGGTTGAACTAGATGACTACTGGATGTCCCTGTGAACCTCAATAATTGTGGGATTCTGTGATTCTGGCTCTAAAAACACACAAAATAAGAGATATGGCTTTAAGTTTGTATTTTCACAATTTTCATATTTTTAAATGTGATGTTGTAAAATAGTTCAGATAAAACATTATAAGAATTTATTCTCATTACTGAGCCAGAAAAAAAAAAATACCCCACCAAAAACCGCCAACATTAATTCATTAAAGATTTGTCAGGTTTTAGTGATTTTGCTTTCTTAGGCTTTTAATTGCACATATTTTGCACGCTAGATCACCATGTTACTTTTTGAGAAACTCATTATTCAATGTGCTACAATTTTGTTTTTCCCGAAGGTAACTAAACATCAAGACATATCGAATTTGCTGGTTTTGTTCTTCTCCTTAGAAGAAAAACTATATAAACTAAAATCATAACCACTCTGTATTTCCTTGACAGACTATAGAGCTTTAGGCTACTGTGCCATTTCATTTTAATTCAAGTAAAACCCAGTCTTACTGGGTTTCTTCAGAGTTATTCTATTGCATAAAATAATATCTTTTAAATTATTTAACATCTCATTCAACTTCTGAACTACTCCTTTTCACTGCTGCTTGTCAGCACTAAAATGCCTTCAAATCAAGACATGCTAAATCCTCTCTCTTCCAACTGATGTTGAAACTTAAGAAAAAATCAGTAGACAGCCTCTCTCTCCTTCCCCTGCAGACCACCTCAACCCAAAGCATTAATGCAGTCTCCTATTACAACCTCAATGATAGGCTTAAACAATTTCTCTGTAAAAGATTTAAAAGTCTTGGTAAAATGAAAATACTCCTAAGTAAAATGCATAATCACAGCTTCCAGTGCAGTATGTTTTCCTTGGTTGTGAAGAATGCAACTGCTGTCCTTCATTCCTATTCTTCTTTGGAAGAAATGGAAACAGGACTGATTCCCTTTTGCTCTAGGCTCATCACATGCCTGCAATATCTGTGTATGGCCTTTTTTTCCTGACACATTGGTTTCTTATTTGTTTGTTTCTAAGGATTTTAAAATGTTTTGTACATTCTGACAGAGTGCATCTTAAATGTGAAATTAATATAAAAGGGAAAAGTGAAGTAGATGAAAGAATAGAACTAAAAATACAGGTTGTAAATGCATTATGCAGAGAAACTGAATGGTGCATTAAAATGTCAAGAAATGTCCTTGAGCTCACATTTTAAAGTCTCTGCTATGGCTACATGCAGTTTTATGCTAGTAAAACTATTTCAGGTATAATGTTAGACAAGTATGAACCTTAATGTAGATTTGGTCATTTTTGGATGGAAATGTTTATATCTATAGCAATGACATATAATGCTTTACTTGTGACAGGCTAGTTAAAACACTACTTTTCTCTGCTTTAGAAAAGTTCTGGTTGAACATAATTTGTTCCAAACCTGTGATGTGCTTTCATATCTAAAATAATAAGAAATAATTTTTAAATTACTTTGCTTAAAATATGTTTTGCACAGTAATAAATAATAATCATTTAAGAGAGCTGCAATTTCTTCTACTCTTTCTCCTCATGCTTTAGTTTCCTTCATCATGCCTGAGCAATAATTTGGCTAAATATTAGAACAATTAAATTTTCATTTCCTGAGAAAGGTAATTATTTGGTGATATACCCTTAAAAAATTTGAATATAGCTAAGCACCTTAATTTCATTGGCTAACTCTGAGCGTGGATACTCTATGGATAATTCATCATGAATTTAACCACTCAGAACTCTGCACTGTTAAATAGTTTGAGCCAGATTGCCAACTGGTTGTGGTTGACACTGTAAGAGACTTCTGATGCATGTAGCAGGTTGTGTGAAACACAGTTTAGGTTTGATTAATTTAAAGGAAACTTTAGAAATTTTCTCAGTATACAACCTTGAGAGGAAAGCCAGTACCAGATTATAAATTAAGTTTCTTTGTCAAAAGTGCCGTTACATTATGATAAAAAAAAGAGGAGAGAGGGAAAGGAAAAGAGAGAAATAAGTGAGGAAACTCATCATCTGATTGTCAGGAATTTGTGATACCTGCTACTCTTACTGAGTTGAGCAGAACCTGCATATGCTCTACACTTCAGAAAAATGAGACCATTCAGCCATTAAAAGCTAAAAGACACCACATGTTGAAAATACATTTACTTTCAATTTTGCCTATGCTAATCAAAATGACCTTTCAAAGCAGAGCTGGAAGGTCAGGATTATCCCTTTTGCAGGCTCAAGTAAAATTTTCCTATTTAACAGGATAATTTCCTAAAAAATGCTGTACTAAGAATTATGTCAAGTCACCTTCATATGTAGAATATACAGGGCTTCCTTGGAGGCAGTATCTGAGGACAGCAGCTCATCACCCATTGCATTTACTGAAGCAAACCTCCTCCTAGAACCTGTTCATTCATTTCTTCTAAAAGGTATTTGGGGAAAAAAATAAGAACTCACATTTTATACATTAAATAAATGTTTTAAGAAATAAAAAAGTCCTAGCAGGTAAACAGAATCATATAATCATAGAATAGTTAGGGTTGGAAAGGACTTTAAGATCATCTAGTTCCAATCCCCCTGCCATGGGCAGGGACACTTCACACTAAACCATGTCACTTAAGGATCTGTCCAAACTGGACTTAAACACTGCCAGGGATGGAGCATTCACAACTTCCCTGGGCAACCCATTCCAGTGTCTCACCACCCTCACAGTAAAGAATTTCCTCCTTATATCCAATCTAAACTTCCCCTGGTTAAGTTTAAACCCATTACCCTTGTCCTGTCACTACAGTCCCTAATGAAGAGTCCCTTCCCAGCATCCCTGTAGCCCCCCTTCAAATACTGGAAGGCTGCTATGAGGTCTCCACGCAGTCTTCTCTTCTCCAGGCTGAACAGCCCCAACTTTCTC
>JANHGB010048001.1:0-14647 GCA_026283785.1 Coracopsis vasa
TCCTTGATTTTGATTTGTTACTTCCAAGGACACAATTTCGAGCCCTGAATTCTTCTCTTCTAACCTCCCTACTTTCATTGCAGATCTTACATTGTAATTTATTTTCCTTTCTTGTTTCCTCTTTCTTATAACATGTGCAATGGTGGTGAATTTTAGGTATTATTAAATGAGATTCTTTTCCTGCTGTCTTGTCTTTTAGGTATGCTCAGCCACCCACCAATCCCCGTTTCCGAGCTGGCTGAACACACAGAGCATCTCAAAGCTAATGATAACCTGAAATTGTCCCAAGAGTATGAGGTATGAGCAAGAGTGAGTGCTGTGCATGGCTTTGCAGAGCTAGGAATGAGGGAATTCAGCAAGGCCCTCATCCACATAAACACAAGAGTTTAGCTGACATAAAAAAGCTATTTGTGTGTTGAGAATGAAGTCCTTGCTCAGTGCTTTGCTAGGTTCAGTTCCAGATCAGAAGGAGGCTTGGTCTCTGAGCCATTCCTGGCCAAAGAGCAAGAATCTTGGGCAGGGTCTGAGCTCCCTTCAGGAAAAGGGAAGCATTCCTGGAAGGTGGCAGCCAGACAGATGGGGTGGGGAGTTGTACTTGGGGGTGCCTGTATCTTAGTGTGGAACGTGGAGAGGACCAAGGCAAGGAATGTGATACCCGGTTTCAGATGGCTGAAGTTAATGGAGAGGAGCAGTAAGTCCTCCACAGCTGACCCGATCAGCAGCCACGGAGATAAAGCTGAGAAAAGAGGATGATTTGTACCTTCTGTGTCTTGGCTGGGGGCTTTGTGCTCTTCTTGTCTCCTTCCTGCTCATGTTTAGTTACTCAGTTGGCCCCTGCAGTGACAGCATTCCCGATTACTGTCCCAGACTGTAAAATTCCCAGCTTGCCAAGGCTAAGGGGTTGGGCCAGTCCCAAGGCAGCCTGACGGGGGAAGGTGATGAGCATTGTAGCCCCCTCATTACCTCTGCCAATGCATAGCATGGCATCCTTGTTAGCAGACAGGGAAGGGCCGTGTGCTGGTGCAAACCTGCTCCTGTCCACTCCTGGTACTGTGGCTGCATCAGCACTGGTTAAATCCCAGTGGTGCTGCTGGGGCCATTGGTACGTGGGCTGCTTTCACTGCAGATTGACCATATGACTGAATGTTCTTTGTTGTTGCTCAAAGACACCAAATGCCCTGATGTTTTCAGACTGTGTAACTAGTCTAGACTGCCCAGTGCTGTGTGCAGGCAGAGAGCAAGGAGATACTTCCTGAACAAAGGACTGGGTCTGGGATGGTTTCTCCCTGGTTTGACTTGCAAACATCACCATGCGTGAAGCAGCTCCATCCTCACAGCTCTGCACCCACTGGGAGGGGGTTTGCTCTGCTGGGGTCTTTCACCCCGCAGTGGGGTGCAGGGGGAGCAGCAGCCTTTTAATGTGCTCTATCCAGATTTCAAAGGCTGATTTGCATAATGCAATATCCCAAGTGCCCTGGCTTCATTCCAGCACAACCTCCTCTGCTGGGAGAGCCAGAGCTAAACAAACATCACTAATGAAGTGAGCACGAGGCATGATGAGAGGGATGGAGAGCAACCAGGCACGTTACAATAGTATAAATACACGTTAGTTAGAGATGCTCTACGGCAACAGGAGGACATCTTGCGAGGTGGTTTTGTGCCATCACTGGAGCTGAGCTGTGCCTGGGGAGCTCTGGGGTGAGCACAGGCAGGGAAGGGCAGCGGGTGCATGGCGAGGGATCAGAGGGGTGAATCCAGGTCGGTGTGTGCAGGACCCTGTCCCAGCATCCCAGTGGCAGGGAGAGGGAACAGCGGGAAAGGCAGCTCCGCACGTTCCTGCCAAGCCTCCAATTGAGGCAAACCCCAAGGGCTCTGCAAAATGATGAAGGAATTAAGCCCTTGTTTTATTTAATTTGCTGGCTGAGGATTTAGAGGTAAATGTAATTAACCTAATTTCCATATCTGGGACAGCTGGACTTCAGAGGGGGGGAAAAACCCAATGCAACCGCCCAAACCTGGCATAAATCACCCGGACAGGAGAGAGGATTTTTCTCTCCAGGGCTTTTCACTGTTTACTCCTTCATCCCTTCTAGGAAAAAGCCATGTTGGTTCCTTTGCTTAAGGCCAGGGTCCTTACCCCTCCTCTGTCCAGGCAGACACGCTCCTCACATGCACCCTGCCAGGCTCCATGGTGCTTTCTCCCTCCTTTGGAGCTGGGAGAGCTTCAGCCCCGAGTTGTGGCCCCAAGTAATGCTCTCTCTGCTGTCTCTGCTCTATACAGAGCAGCCAAGTCCCTTCCTGCTGCCCGTGACAGCAAGTTTTTTCCCTCATGTTTCATATCCCATTAGCACATGTGGTTATAAACCTTGTCCTAGCTTAATCATCTTCTTCCTAGGTATTAGTACTCACCGAGACACTGGTATATTTATGCCCTCTTAATGGTTGTTCAGTTTAACCATGCACAGATTGAGGCTCTTCATCATTTCATAAATACATCCTGATGTGCTTGTTCCTGTTCTCTCCCCTTTGCTGGCCGTTTATCAGCAGGGCTGTAACGAATCTAGTGCAGAAGTAGGCTCCGAGGCCTCTGTATTGCAGCCTGGAATTACACTGATGCTTTTGCTGCCAGGTTGCACCATGCCAGAGGGGGAATTGTGTCAGGTACCGCTCTGGGTGCACTTGGGACCAAGGGAGATGGGACATAAGCACCATGTGCCACCAGGCTGGGGCTTTTCCACACTAAAGATCAGTTCTTGAGGGAAGCAAATGGTGAACGCTGTGTTCCTGAGCAACATCTTCAGAGCCAGGATCTGTCCCATGTGGAATGAGGTATTGAGAGCTTGATTCGCTGCTTTTCCCCTCTCTGACTCTCCTTTCTCTCCCAACTCCTGCAGTCCATTGACCCTGGCCAGCAGTTCACCTGGGAGCACTCCAACCTCGAAGTGAACAAGCCCAAAAACCGATACGCCAACGTGATTGCCTACGACCACTCACGCGTCATCCTGCTGCCCATTGAAGGTACTGAGCACCTCCACTCCTGCGTGGTTGCTGGGATAAGAGGGGCTTTTGGTGATGGAGATGATGGAGTGGCACGTGCTGTTGCTGCTGCTGGGATAATACTTTAGTTCCATCGTCTCGGGTTGTGTGTGGCTGTGCTGGACAGATAAAGCATTTAAGACCAGTCTTGCATTGCCAAGAGCTGATCATCGGAGTAGAGAGGATATGGGATGTCCTAATAACCCCCTGCTGAATGGAAAGGTTAATGCAGAAGCCTTCCTGACAAGGGAATTGCTGGAATAATCTCCCTGTGCCGAGGTAATGCTGAGGGACGTGGAGAAGTGGCAGAGCTGTTCTGAGGTAACAACAGATTGTGGTGATCCGGCAAAAGGCTGCATAAATCTGGTTTGGTCCTGTCTGCCTTTAGAGGGCTTGAAACCTTTCTGACTGTGAAGATGACTCTGTTCTGGCTTGGTTTGCTTCTGAGATTAATACTGTATGAGCCAAGCAGTGGTTCTAAAAAGTTGCCTTGTCATTCAAGGGAAAAGAACAGAGCACAAGTGTAGAAGTGAAGGGCTCTTTGGGCTCTTAGGAAGGAGTTGGATGCAGGCAGGAATCCCATCTCTGCCCAGGAGGGACCGATGGTGCAAGTGTGACTGGCCAGGGCTTAATTTTCAAGCATCTGAGAGGTTCTGACACGTCTTGGCTGGTGTGTTCCTTCCTACCAGGCTGTGGTTTATGCTGAGGGCTGGAAGATGAAAGGAGCTGGAGGAATTAGTTGTTGCTTTCTCTTCGGTTTAAATCTGGATTTGTCAAGGCTGCAGATTGCCGCCGTCTGCTTGGTCAGGAAGAAGCAGTGGCTTTAATTCTGGGACTTCTCTGTGAGTGGGCCTGTCACACAGCGACACATTGCAGGGGCTCATGGCCACCATTTGCAATTACAGAGTGGACCCGAGGGGGCTGGAGAGGAGATTAATTCCGGAAGCTGAGCCTTGATCCCGTTCCCGCTGCTGCGGCACGGCCGCCTTCCCCCTGGACCCTGAGCTCGGGCAGGAATGGGGGCAGGGAACCCTCCAGAAATTGAATCAGAAGCCATTTCTACCACAGCTGAAATTACCAAGCACCCTTGAGGGCTGGCAGGCAGTGCGGCCTGGATCGCACCTCGCCAGCAGGCACAGCAATGGCTGTTGCTGAAGCAGGATGGGGACCAGCGGCCCAGTTTCATCCTGGTCCCGCTCCCCTCCTGCTGGCTCCCCTGGAGGCAGGAGTCAGGCACTTGGTGCAGAGTTAATCACGGGGTAGCAGGAACCTGCCCCTCGCCAGCAGCTCCTCAGTGCCAGCCTCGTGGCTCTCTGAAGCTCAACCTGAGCACCAGCGCTTGCCAGGGTCTGTTCTCACTTCAGAGCACGTTGCTGCTGCCACGGCCCTGTCACCCTCCGTGCTCTGGCAGCACCTCCTGCCACTCACATCGAAGCCCTCAGGCGAGGACACGGGCGAAGCAGCTGGAACTCAATAGCCTGGAACTCGTGAATAGGAAAAAGCCCACTCCTAAAAACGACAGCGGACAGCTCGGAGCAAGTCAGAGGCTGTCGTTTCAAAGCCTTTACTGGCTGAGTCAAGCCTGGTTTTATTCCTTGCTTTGCCCAGCTGTAGCTCAGCACCTGGAGTTAGACTATGGACAGCCCAGTGCGTCAGCCAGCTCCAATTGCTGCCATTTGCTGGGTGTTCTGGGACAAGGACTTAGTTTTGTCCTTTTGGGACCAGAGAAGCAGGAGCCCTGGACCAGCACTTTTGCTCCTGGTAGCAGACGAGTGAGATGACTTGTGATTTCAAGGCTTGAGATTCTGCCTCTTTAATGCCTTGTGCAAGCAGTTATTTGTCTCCCTGCAGTGCAGACCCTCGAGGCAGGAGCTTGAGCTAGGAGAAGCTTTAAGGCTGTTACTCCCAGCTGTGATTCTAACCCATCGAGCCACGATGTCTCCAGTATTTTTGCAGGGGAATTCTCTGTACCAACATCCCTGCAAAGTTCTCCTCATGCTCCCAGCTATATCGAAAGTCCTGTGCAGTTCACTCACTTGCTTTTGCTGATTTACTGCAGGAATTGTGGGCAGTGATTACATTAACGCCAACTACATTGATGGCTATCGGAAGCAGAATGCCTACATTGCCACGCAGGGGCCTCTGCCAGAGACCTTTGGAGACTTTTGGAGGATGGTGTGGGAGCAGCGTTCAGCCACTATTGTTATGATGACTAAGCTGGAGGAGAAATCACGGGTAAGATGCAGGAGAGGGATGACTGGTTAGTCATAATGCTGGGGGATTGGAGGGTAGGGCTGGGGAACAGCAGATCCCTTTGATCTGCAGCCCACATGGATGTCAGTGGGGGATTGCTGCTGCTTTGCCAGCACCCTAAAAGTCCCGTGATTCATTGCTTTGGAAAAAAACCCAAAGCATTCACCCTGGAAAGCTGCAGCCTCCTTTGCAACTCCAGGAGAAGAGGACACTCAATCCCACTGCATGTTTTGTAGGTCTGTCTCAGAGTTAATCATGTGGCAAGTTTCACATTCAGTTCTCTTGTTTAACAAGCCCCAGTACATTCACTCTGGTCTTCAGGATCATTCCAGTCTATTGTCTACATGATTGATGTGGTGCATCAAAGGCTGTGCTTAGTCAGTAGGAGCTGTTCATGCTGGGTTTGTCCCTGTTGTAGTGCTCTGGAAAGACATCTTGTGCCTTCCCTCCCCTTTGCAACCTGGGCAATCCAAGACAGTTCTGGAATGGGCTTCCCCTGCAGGGTTTGTTCAGCTCTCAGCAATGCCTCTTGTCTTCCAGATAAAGTGTGACCAGTACTGGCCAGGCCGAGGTACAGACACCTATGGGATGATTCAAGTGACATTACTCGATACCATTGAATTGGCCACGTTCTGCATTCGAACGTTCTCCCTTCATAAGGTGAGCTTTAGCCGGGGTTTACCCTGGAGCTGGGCTCCCTGTACGCAGCACAGGCAGGGCATGGCCTGTGTTGGCACCTCCCAATACTCCTGGTGCCCTTTTGTCTGTGCAGAATGGCTCCAGTGAGAAGCGGGAGGTTCGCCAGTTCCAGTTCACAGCGTGGCCTGACCACGGTGTTCCAGAGTACCCAACCCCGTTCCTGGCCTTCCTGAGACGGGTGAAAACCTGCAACCCCCCTGACGCTGGTCCCATCGTGGTGCACTGCAGGTACTGATTGCCTTCACCTCACTCTTGCATGGGGCCATCTACAAGGGAAGCAGCTCGGAAGGATGTGGATTTGCACCTAGGAGATGTGTGCAATCTCCTAGCGAGTGCCCAGCCGAGCTCTCCTGTCCCAGACACCATCTGAGGAGGCTCCTTGGGGTTTTCACTGAGCGCAGAATTCCCTGAGCTGATGAGTGAGGGGTTCAGTTTGCACCAAGCGCTCGGCTCGTGTTAGCAGTGGGAAGCAGCCCGTGCTGTGCTGCTGTCTGGTTTGTGTAGGGGTTGTTTCTTGTCACACTGAGAAAGGAGGAGGATGGATGTGACCCAGGAAGCTGCTTGGTGTCGCTGCAGAGGGTGTTTGGGAGGCAGAGCTGCTGTCAAGAAGAGAGCTGACAGTGATTGAAAGAGGGGGTTTTGGGTGCTGCAGCCACTCTGATAATGACAGAGTGGAAGCTGCTTTGGGGCAGGTATTTTCCCTAATTCAATTTCCAACCCAAGAGGAATGCCTGCAGCCTCAGCCTGGATACATCTCTGTGTGAGGACCACATCCCTGTGTTCCTCAGGCGGGTGTGGAGGAACCTGCAGCTTACTCTGCACTGGGGGAAGACATCTGAGTTCTGTACAGGCTGCTGGGGGAAGCAAATCCTGCCTCTAAACAGGCTTTGTAAGTGGGCAACTTATCAGTAACCTTGCAGATGGCAATTACCCTGTACCTCAGAGCTGAACAAAGAGCTGTCAGCTCACACTGTGCAGAGCCCAGCGCCCACATCAGCTGCTGAATTCTTGCCCAGCTCCAGTCACCTGCCTGGTTCAGGTGCTGGTCTCATTAACACAGACCAAGGGGCTCCAGGAAAGAAGGAGCTGCACTGCAATGGTAAAAGGAAACCCTTTATTAACAGCAGCAAGTGCCTGGACCCACAGAGCCCTGCTGCGGCACAAATGCCATTTCCACACAGGTTTGATGTTACCTCGATGCACAGGCACGCTGAGGAGAAGAGGTGACACACGTCACCCGTTCACCATCAGTAGTGGCTCAGCTGCTGAAAGGTCTGAGTGAGGAAAGGTGCTTTTCAAGCCCTTAGATCAGGCCAGCTTTTAGCTCAGCCCAGAGCCCCCTACCTGAAACTGTGCTAAGTGGGTGTCTGGTGGGAGAGCTGTGTCCTGAGGCTGTCACAGAGCAAGAGGCAGGAGAAAGGGAGCAGAGCAGTGGGGAGCAGCAACAGGCACATCCCCAGGGGCAGCTTCGCACCTCCCATCAGTAGCTGTGGTTCCTTCCCAGGCGCTGAGTGTCTCCTGTGCACCGTTTGTACCCTGTGTTCACTGCAGCTTGTGGCAGTGGCAAGACCCCCGCTCGTGGAAGGGAAAACCCTCCTTCAGTGGCAGAACAAGCCATTGCTTCATCTTCTGCCTTGCCTTTCCAGCGCCGGCGTTGGACGGACCGGCTGCTTCATCGTGATCGACGCCATGCTGGAGAGGATAAAGCATGAGAAGACAGTGGACATTTATGGGCACGTCACCCTCATGAGGTCACAGCGCAACTACATGGTACAGACAGAAGACCAGTACAGCTTTATACACGATGCCTTGCTTGAGGCTGTTGCTTGTGGCAACACAGAGGTCCCAGCCAGGAATCTCTACACCTACATCCAGAAGCTGGCACAGATCGAAGCCAGAGAGCACGTGACAGGCATGGAGCTGGAGTTCAAGGTAATGGTGGATGCTTGGATGGGGACAGCAGGCCCTGGGGAAGGCTCCGTGTTCCTCACAGGAGCGTTGTTCTGCTGGCAGCCATAGCACACAGGGAGCCTTTATAAGGCTGATGGGAACTTTCTGAGGCCATGTTAGAGAAGTAATGACAGTAATTACTTTTCTGACTTACGCTGCTGCTGTTCCTGGGGGCTGCTCTGGCCATGGCACAGTGAGGCTGAGTTTGCTCCCTCCTTAGATGAGGGGGTTTTAACTTTTCCTCTGGGAAGTTTTGCTCAGGGCAAGGTCTCGGGCTCTGTCCCCACTCCCTTCAGATAAAAAGGAGGCCCCAGCAGCAGGACAGCGCGGTGGGACATGGGGGGCAAGTGGGCTCAATGGGGCCCAAGTGGAAACCAAGCAGGTAGCCATGGTTGTGCCTCTGCTTTGCCCGCAGCGCCTCGCCAACTCCAAAGCTCACACCTCCAGGTTCATCAGCGCCAACCTGCCCTGCAACAAGTTCAAGAATCGCCTGGTGAACATCATGCCCTACGAGACCACCCGGGTCTGCCTCCAGCCCATCCGCGGGGTGGAGGGGTCCGACTACATCAATGCCAGCTTCATCGATGGCTACAGGTAACCAGCACCTTGCTGCCCACCACGCTCTGGGTACGATGCCAAGGGTGCAGAGATAGGAAGGGCTGGACTAGGTCTTAACAGGGGGAGTCAGTTGTTCTGTTCCATACACACTGGTACAATGCCAGAGGTGAATTCCCTCTTCCTGACGGCCAACAACCCCCACACAGCCTCAAATAGAACCTTCTGATCACTTTATTCCCTGTGATCTTAAAATTACTTATTCCCTAAAAGAAACCAAGCCCTTCTCCAGCTGCAGGTCCTAAACATAGAGGGTGAGTGCGAGCTGGATTGTGCCAGTGGGAGGTTTCTAAAAACAGATGAGCCTTTTTATTACTTCTGTATGACTTTTGACAGCTTCCCACAGGGAATCCATGCCCCGAGCTCCAGCCTTCCCCTGCTGTGCTCAGAGCCCAGGCAGCTTAAAGCTGAGCCTTAACTGAGGCAGCAAAGCAACCCCATGTGCACATTTCTGCACCTTCTTCCATCCAGGACATCCTGCTGAGAAATAGAGTCAGGGACAGCTTGGGTTTGACCATTAGCACCAGAGCCACCTCCTGCCCCCGTAGACCTTGCACTGGTCCTGTTCTTCCCTAGCATTCCCCATTGATTTCCTACTCTCCAGTCTTTGCATGCGTTTCCCAAAGCTTCTTCCCAAGCAGCTGTCCCCAGGCCACTGACCCAGCGCGGGTTCGGGCTCTCCTGCAGGCAGCAGAAGGCTTACATTGCCACGCAAGGGCCACTGGCAGAGACCACGGAAGATTTCTGGCGGATGCTGTGGGAGAACAACTCCACCATCGTGGTGATGCTGACGAAGCTGCGGGAGATGGGTCGGGTGAGTGCGTGCTGAGGAGGAGCACGGGGGGAGGCTGCAGCCCGAGGGCTAATGGAGCCTTTCCTATGTCCCTGCAGGAGAAGTGCCATCAGTACTGGCCAGCGGAGCGCTCTGCCCGGTACCAGTACTTCGTGGTGGATCCCATGGCTGAGTACAACATGCCCCAGTACATCCTGCGGGAGTTCAAGGTCACGGATGCCAGGGTAGGTGGTGCAGGATGTGCTTGTGAGAGTTGGGGCAATAGGGGAGGTGGGTACAGAAAACAAGGGAGTTTGGGGCGGTTTAGCTCCCATAGGAAAGACTGAGGTGTAAACACTTCCTCTGTGACACAGACTCTGGGATTATCATCAGTGGAGGAGAGGATTAGCATCACATTAGTTGCAGTGAGGAACAGAGCACACACACACAGACTATACTTGAATGTACTTGACTCTTCTTACAGATGGAAAGTACTTTTGTAACCTGTGCTCACTAATCACAGTAGTGAGTCACTTGGGTAGAGCTGTTCCCAGCTTCTGGCTTTACCTGCAGCTTATTTGAGATGAAAGCAGCAAACAGTATCTCTCCAAACAGCTAATACAAACCCCGGGAGCCTCTGCACCCTACGGCAGGTGTATGGCACGGAGGGGGGGCCCTGTTACTCATACTCAAAGGGCCACATTCCCTCAAATCATTGTAGATTCAGTGTCAGATTTCTCATCCAAAGGAACATCTCCGAAGTGTGTTTAGCAAATTGAAGCCTCCCTCTCAAAGCAGGCTCCTGCTTTTGAGGTTGCTGTTACAGAACCTGCTCATTGGAGTTGCAAGGTTGAGGAGGAGGATGCCTCCTCGGTCCTAGCAGGACAAGATTTATCCCCCTGTCAGCTGTAACTCTTGACACCGTGGCAGCTCTTGCTCAGGATTGATGGAGAGGCCACGACCTCACCTTGAATGGTCCTTTTGCTGCAGCTCCATCTGTGCAGGTTTGCAGTGGGCAGAGCTCCCTGCCAGGAGCATAGATCAGGACTGACAACCACAACACAAACAGCTTCATCACTGTGGATCCAGATAACACACAACCCCCTCCACCTGCTTATAACCCAGACTGGGTTCGGGTTTTGTGCCCCTCAGTGCCCCAGCATCACCGGGGGGATTTTGTTTGCCCTGCGTGTCTGGGTGTTGCAGTGCTGCTGTTTCCCCCCAGGACGGGCAGTCACGAACCGTGCGGCAGTTCCAGTTCACGGACTGGCCTGAGCAGGGCGTGCCGAAATCAGGAGAAGGTTTCATTGATTTCATCGGCCAGGTCCATAAGACCAAGGAGCAGTTTGGCCAGGATGGCCCCATCTCTGTCCATTGCAGGTAGGCTTGGGCCAGCGGCAACATCCGTTCAGCTCTGCATGGGAGAGAGCAGAAAGAGTTCAAATCCCAGAGTCCTTTCCCAGCCCATCTTTGCAGGCAGAGTTTTGGGGGGGGTCTGGAGGTGGGGGGGTGCCAGACACTTGCCTCTGCCACCCAAACTCACATCCCTTCAGGCCTGGGCACTGCCCACAGGTCCTTTGGCCCTTTGTACCTAAGGGAGAGGTACAAAATGCTGATCCTCTGAAGGAGATGGGACCCACATTGTTAATCATCAGTAGCTGACCTGCAGAATTAGAAGTATTTTGTACCACTCTTAGCCTAGTTCTGCATCTCTGACACTACTGGGGGTGTTTGCTGGTAGCAGGAACTGTACCTCCCATCCCCCGGTAGGAGAATGAAGGCGTTCTGCACAGTCTGTAATTGAAGCCTGATGTTACACATTGGGAACAGTTTCCACGCTGATGCTGGTCACCCAAAGCTTTTGATTCTTTATTTTATTCCACTTTCTCCACCGTGTCTTGGGTCACCCACTCTGGCAGTTCCACTGCTTCCTGCCTCCAGTTCTGACATGGGTGTAAGACCCAGCTCAGCCATGGTGTAGCCTCAGCATAGAGCACCATTTGCACACTGTAACATTGAGCTCCCGTTTTGCCTTCCGTTCCCGCAGCGCCGGCGTGGGCAGGACCGGGGTGTTCATCACGCTGAGCATCGTCCTGGAGAGGATGCGTTACGAGGGGGTTGTAGATATTTTCCAGACAGTCAAGATGCTGCGAACACAACGACCTGCAATGGTGCAAACAGAGGTAAGGGGAGAGGGGGACCCATCCTGTCCCATCCTGCAGCAAGAGGGGCTGCAGCCAAGCCCTGGGCTGCCCTGGCTGAGCTGGAGCCTGTGTTTTACCTTCCTAACTAAGCCAACCCAAGCAGAAACCTCACCTGAAGCTTGCTCAGCCCAGGCTGCTCTGAGTTCATCTCAGCTATAAAGCCTCTTAAAGCTTCCATCCCAGCCACCAGCCTCATCCCCACCTCAGTGCCTCCAAACCAGCCCCCATTCAGAAGGGTTCCTGGTGGGATGCTGGGTGTCGAGGAGATGCACAAACAATAAAGGGAAGGGGTTTCCTTCCCCCATAGTTTGTAGCTCTTTGGGATTAAAAGAGCCTGTGCCTGGTTCCTGCCCAAGCAGGCCGGAAAGCCAGGGCAGGGAGCCTGAGGAGCTGTTCCAGACCTCTGATGCTGGTTCTCTTTCCTGTCCACAGGATGAATACCAGTTCTGTTACCAGGCAGCTCTGGAGTATCTGGGAAGTTTTGATCACTATGCAACATAAAAAGCCATCCGTTGTGCAGACTTTACCAACCACTTAAGTCCTGGAAGGCCTCTTTTGACCCAGGAGGAGTGCTTGAACTTACAAAACTGAATCAGAAGAAGTACCTTTTCATCTGGACAATGCATTGGGGAGCAGGGGGAAGGACTGAAAGGAACACCCCTTCAGGAACTCCATGTTGTAACCTGGACCGTGGAGAGGCAGCTCAGGAGGTTGCTGAAGGACTGCTTTAAGTGGGGACCTGCTCTTGTTACCTCAAGTGGTGTTCGCTGTGGAGGACGTACGGACATCCTGAGACAGATCCGAAAGCTAAAACACACCTTGGCGACGTTACCGCTGGAGAAGGGAAGGAACCAACTTTGGTTACATCATTAGAGTTCAGTTCATTTACTAACATAGTTGGCAGTCTTTAAAGGAAGTCACTTGCAGAATTGAAGGGGTTCTGTAAAAGACAAGGAACTAAATCTCGACACTTAGGGTCAGGAGTTCTTCTAGCTGGAGTCTTAATAACCTCAGTATCAGCACTGGGATGATTCTGGGCTTACAGGCACCTTGCAGACAGCCCCTGCCACGCGCGAGGTTTTATAGCTCCCCTTTGGAATACTTGGAACATTCCTCATTTCTTCGAATTCCAAACCTTATTTTTTAGGGTATTTAAAATCCCACACAAGGAGAGGGAGGCACAAACCCAGCCCCCAGCCCTGCCTGGGCGCTGTGGCCCCCTCCCTCCCTGCTTCCCTCCCTCCCCAGTGCCACAGGTAGAGGTGGCAGCTCCCCTGGGTCTGCTCCCCCTTCTCAGCCCCTCCAGCTGCCCCAAAGGCATTAATCTGAGCAGAGCTGGGACCCCCCTGCCCCTTCTCATTGCCCACTCACCCAGCCCCAGCACTGCCCCCCCCCCCGGCCCGTTCCTGCCGGGAGCATCGGGAGCATCCCACTGAGAGGAGCCCAAGGAATTCACTTCCAGCAGGCACCAGCTCCTGGTGCTGAGACCCTCAGGGCTGCGCCGGTGCCGGCCCACCCCGAGCCCATTGGCACAGCTACGCCCATGCCCTGGCTGTAGGAATTAGGTGGGAAAGACCAAGCGCGATGGTTCCAAGGCAGGTCCTGTGAGTGGCTTTCCTTAAAGCATCGATGTAACTGTACAAGTGACATTACCTTTTTTTTTAAATAGTGTATTTTTTCCTTTTTTTTTTTTTTTTTAAAGAAAAAAGACAAAGAATATCAGTCAATGAATTTAAAAAGAAAAATTTGCTTATTTGTTCATATTCTGTTCAAAGACAGTCTATTTTTTCACTGTAGAAATGTTACGTGTAATGGCTGTGATATATAAAAATGCAGTGCGAATTGCTACTTCTACATATTGCTTTTCTACCATTTAAAAGGTTGAACTTGCTCATGTAAGAACAGAAATGTCCTTGCTGGATTTCCTTAGTTTTGGGTTCTTTTGGTTTTCAGGCATATCCCATGGCTCTGGAGGGGCAGGCCTGGAGGTGGTGGCAGCGCCAACCCCGCTCCCCTTCACCTCTGACTCTCAACAGGGCCGGGGGTGAACTGGGGGATTAAAACCACACCAGTGTCTTACCAGGCCCGGCCGAAGGACGATGGCGAGCGCAGCACAGGCAGGGTTTGGCCGTGGATGTTGGGTTGTAGGGAACAGCCCAGGTCTGTCCGAGCGCTGGGTCGTGGGCAGGATGCTCTTGTGGGTGTGCGTGCTGAGGAGGGGTCCTGTGGAGGTGCCCGAGGCCAGCGCTGCCCTGGGCACTGCTCTGTGACCTGTCCTTTTCTATTCTAACAGAAGGGGTTAATCGTGCCCATCAAGTGCTACCCAGACCCCTCCCCCCCCCGCCTCCGTCCTGTCTTGAACTGAGAACGAAACCAGAATCGAGTGAAGGCTTCTTCGAGATTTTCCTTCTGTTTGTGTGAGAGTTGCCCACATTTCTGAGTCTGTTGCAGCAGAATCCGACCGGACAAGCTGGGGGGAGGGGGGAGGTTTTTTCCTTTGTATGAGAGCAAAGTGCTGTTGCTTTCACACTGTTCTTTCAAACTGAAACAGTAAAGTGGTTTTCACACCACTGTGTATGTAGATACATTGACTTTGTATTAAAGGAAGATTGTCTGAAAGGCCTGAGTGCAAACCTCTTTGTTGGCAGGAGCGGGCACCCACGGATGCGGTTGCTCTGTGTCACGCAGCGACTGCAGGAAGCTCATTGCTGGTGCCCAGGGCCAGGGCGCAGGTTCCTCTCCCTCCGCTGTGCTCATGCTCCTAAGAACAGGCCACCTTTGGCAGCCAGACGTGACTGCAAAGCAGCGCCAGGACCCACACCGCGATGGGGCAGCCGTGTGAGAGCAGGGACTGCAGCCTCCTCTATGTGAGGGCAGGGACTGCGGCCTCCTCTATGTGAGGGCAGGGACTGCGGCCTCCTCAATGTGAGGGCAGGAGCTGCGGCCTCCTCAATGTGAGGGCAGGAGCTGCGGCCTCCTCTATGTGAGAGCAGGAGCTGCGGCCTCCTCCATGTGAGGGCAGGAGCTGCGGCCTCCTCAATGTGAGGGCAGGAGCTGGGGCCTCCTCAATGTGAGGGCAGGAGCTGTGGCCTCCTCAATGTGAGGGCAGGAGCTGCGG
>JANHGB010048001.1:14953-31382 GCA_026283785.1 Coracopsis vasa
GGACTGCGGCCTCCTCCATGTGAGGGCAGGGACTGCGGCCTCCTCAATGTGAGGGCAGGAGCTGCGGCCTCCTCTATGTGAGGGCAGGAGCCGCGGCCTCCTCAATGTGAGGGCAGGAGCTGCGGCCTCCTCAATGTGAGGGCAGGAGCTGCGGCCTCCTCCATGTGAGGGCAGGAGCTGCGGCCTCCTCAGTGCCAGCTCCAGCCAGCACCAAAACCAAACCCTCACCCCGGGCAGGGCTGTGCAGCAGCTCCTGCGGCTCGGTCCAGCCTGAGCTTCCTGCCCCATCCGTGTTCAGACACAAAGGAGCTGAGCGGGGAAGGGCCAGGGAGGACCCCGGCTTTTGGAGCCCAATGGATGCATTCTCCACCAGGTATTTTCCCCCCTCCCTTTTACCAGCCCAAACTCTCCCCCCTGCTCCAAGAGCACCAGCAGCATCTGGGCTGAAGCCTACATTATAATTAGCAAGGTACAGCCCAGACCCAGGATCAAGCTCAGGTGAGTGGGAGCCCAGCGGGAATTGCATCACCTTCAAGCTGCAGAGCTTGGCACGGGTCGAGCACCGGGTTTTATGCTCAGTGCTGAACCATCTGCACGTCACAGCCCCACTGGCGCAGCCCTTTCCCTGTGCACCTGAACTGCTCGGCTCCCAACCCGCAGCTCCTGAACGTGCTGGACCCACGTGCTGGGGCCTGAGGAGGTGCCTGGTCCACCCTGGCCGCAAAGAGCAAACGAAACCCGAGTTCTTGCTCTGGGCTCAGCCTGCACCAGCCCAAAACCTGGCCCGCAGCTCCCTTCCCTCTTGCTTTAATTAAACACACGGTGATGCTCCATTAATGCCCGTTTTCAGCAGGGAAAACTCTTGTTTCCTATTGATCCAGGGGTCTCTTTGAAACCTGTCTCTCTCCTCTGTCTTTAATACGAGCTCTGAGAGGCAGCTTTGACAGCAGCTTTATTAGCGATGCCAGCACACGGTGCAAGGAGTAAATCACTGCAGGTGATGTTTCTACAGACCAGGACTGTCACCAGGGCTCGGGATGTAAATGGATACGATTCCTTACAGAGGATCAGGGTTAAAGCACATATAGAGGGCTTACAAGGAAACCTCAGCTGCAGAGCCCTCCCCTTCATTAAAGGTCAGAGAAACATCGAGACCGGAGCCAAACCCATCACAGTGCAGGTTCTCCTTACGGAGTGTCCGGGCTCTATTTCAGTGTGGAAGCAGCATCCCATGGAGCAGATGCAGCCGGGAGCATCCCTGGCTCCCAGCAGGACCCAGACCTGACTCCAGCCCTGGCCCCGCTGGTCCCATCACCAGGGACCCTGCAGCTGAGCCCTGTTCCTGCAATCAGTGCTCACCCTCAAAGCCCCCCTGGCCCTCGGGGTGTTTCTGGCACCGTTCATGTGCAAACCCCTATGAGCTTCTAGCACAGGGTAAGAAACATCTCCCGGAGCCCTCCCTCTCCTCCCCCTTTAACACAACCGTTTCTGCTCCATACAAAGGTCAACCCTCAATTACTCTTCCTCTGCTCCAGCGCAGCTGCTGGAAGCCACCGAGCCCCCTTCTAGGGCCACTGCAGCTCCCAGACCCCTTCCCGGCCCATGCCAAGCCCACCCTGGCTACCTCCTCCCCATCCATCTGCTGTGGGACCATGAGCAGCACCCAGACCCCCCCAGCCACCCTGGGCTGCAGCTCCCACAGCCATGGGGAGAGGGGGTGAGAGCGGAGCAGCAGAGACGGCCCCTGGCAGGAAAAAGCCCCTCTCAGGGGCTGGGAGGGAGCAGGCTCGGCCCAGTTCTCCTCCACCCTGCACTGGGCAAACCCAGCTGCTGCAGCCAAAGCACTGAGGGGTTCATTTGCAAAGGCCCCTGTGCCTCTGCACAGCCCTGAGGCAGGAGCCCCTTCAGTCCCCGCAGGAGAACAAAGACTTGAAAGGGGCTGGGACTGTGATTTACATTCCAGAGGAAAAGGAAAAGCCTTTCTTGGCTTACAGAATTACCCGAGTGGCAAACGAGCCCCCAGGCCAGGAGGTGCTCTGCTGGTTGCAATGTGCTTTAATTACACCAAGAGAAGCAGTAAGGGAATGAGGAATCAATTCCTTCTCCTAAATAAGACGGTTGCAGATTCCAAGTCAGTAATTGAACAGATGTACAACTGAAATGGAAAAAGTAAATACCCTGGTAGGCACTGAGAGAACTTCCCAGCACGAGCAGCTCATCCACCGGGATACAGGGAGGTCGGTCCTGGATTCCTTAAGGAAAGCACAAGTTCAGTCACTTCCATTGCAGCGTCACAACGGGCACCCCGTGCCCATGGCTGTGCAGAACCCCCCTCTCCTCAGCCCATCCCTGGCCACCAGCAGCTGCTCACGTCCCTCCTGCTCTTGGCACCATCCTCAGCTCATCCAACACCAACCCTCGGCACAACCGGCGCCATCCCAGATCCATGGGGCTGTTCCTATGGAGCCAAGCCCCCCTTCAGCCTGCAGAGGAGCTGGTTCACCAGTGGAACCCTGTGACAGCGGCGTGCTGAAAGCAGGAGCACAAGGCCTTTGACTGCAAGGATGGTCCTTGGACCCTGGCAGCATCCAGGAGAGACCTGCCCTGGACATGCCCCTCTGGGGGTGATGGGCACCGATGGTGCTCGGCTGCCTGAATGGGGCTGGGTTTAGGGATGGATCCACTGCCTGTCCCCACGTCCTGATCACCAAATCCAGCTTGGTGCAAGTGGAGATGACAACGCCTGACCCACTGCATGCATTGACCTCCCAGCTAACAGCAGGACTGGGACCCGGCCCTGCCAGCAGCGAAGATTCCAAAGACAAATCCGAGCCTGAATCCCAAGCGTTGCTTTTGCTGATCGGGAATTTCTTGTGTGAGGTGACAGAGGAGGCATTAAATGGACTCGGAAAGGAAAGAGCCCTGCTCAGCACGTGAGGAAGGGTGCAGCAGAGCCCCTCTGCTCTTGCTGTTTGGAACATCCATGGGATGGAAGGGGGGGGGGGGCGGTGCTTGTATTTTACAGTTATATTTGGGATACAGCAAGCAAAGAGCACAGAGTTATGAGGATGCTGAGGAAAACAGCATCCCGGTGACTAACCAGGGCTCAACAGCCACCAGTCCTCAGAGCAAGGTGGTGATTGCTTTAACCTCCCCCATGCACAGAGCCCAGCCTGCCTCGTGTGCTTGTGTTAACTGCCCACCATCGCATCACGTTATCACAGCATCTCAAACCCAGCAGGCAGCTGAAGCCTGAGCAGCACTGCTATGTGCCCATGTATCAGCAGCGGGCTCTTTCCAGGCATTTAACACATTCACCCTGGTTTAATCTGCCTGTTTTTCTACTGCCTCCTTATCTACCCACCCATGGAGGGGCTGCGGTGGCAATTCCAGGTCCCTCTTCAACCTGCACAGAGCCAAGGCCCGATGCTGCCATCTCATCACCCCTTTATCTCTTGAGAGGCCAACACACACAATTCCCTTCCAGTCATTAAAGATTCCTGATGAAGAGTCTGGGCTCCATCCATCTGTGTGTGTAGACAGCGATGCACACGTACAGGCACACACATACATGCAGATGGCAGTCCTAGATTAACAGGTTACACAAGGGGTTTATCCCGGGCTTACTGAGGATAAAAACCCCTTTGAAACAGGAATTCAGATGTTTCCAAATGATTAAACCCAATAAAATCTCTTTTCTTCAGACACAACGTTCGGCCTGAGCTGCTCCAAGGTGGTGCTCAGGAGATTGCTAAACACGGACTAATCCAGGTCCCACTTCCATCGGGTCCTCCTCCCATCTCAGGCAGTAACGAGGGGATGGACACGGATGGGGACCGCAAAGGCCACAGGCTCCATGCGAGATCCCGCACCTCCAGGATTCCCCATTAAACCACGTGGATGTCCTGCTCCTACAGACGGGTGAAGGGGAGCTGGGAGACCTTTGGGAAACCCGCCTCAAATGCTTTGGATTTGGGTTTGCCAATGAGCTCCTGGTTTGGATTCAGCTCTTCCTTACCCTCACAGCTACACCAGCACTAGACCAGAGCAGTATCCTTCCCTTGGCCAAAGCCAGCCAACAACAAGGAACACACGGAGCAACCCAGAGGAAATGTGCATTTGTGGTTCCTGTTCTTAATCCATTCCCCACAGCCACCTCGCTCCTTTGCCAGGCACCAAAGGGACTTTTCCCTATAAAACCTGACCCTGCCTTTCTCACAGCTCATCACGGCACGATCCCATCAAACCATCCAGCAAGGCCAGGTTTTCTGATGCCATCTCCACTATGTTCCAACCCCAACACACAGCACAGCACCAGCCCCTCCAGTGTTACTGTCAGGATGTGGGGAAGGACAAACACAAACCAAGCACATGGTATTAAGAACTCACCACAGGCCCTGCAGGCAGCACCCAGGGGAGGCTGTTAAGGGCTGGGGAGGAGATGCTGAAGAGGCACCTTCAGAGGAGCAATGCCCCAAGACGCAGGCAGGGCAAGCAGTGCTGCGCTGCTCCACCTCCTGGCACCTCCATTTAAGCTGACTTATCTCTAGATGCTACAACACCAGGACAGGGGTGGTTCTATGTGTGAGCCTCATCACACCACCACCAAAACCTCCCTACAGCCTCCTGAAGCAGCTGGTGCCCAGGCTCTTCAGACCCACCAACAACATCGATTCGGGGGGCAGGACATTTTGATACCAAACCACCTCACACCCATGGGACACACAGCAAGAAGGCAAAAATGCCTTGGAGGAGGGACAGGGTAATAGTGTTACAGCAGAATAAATTGGGAGGATTATTGCTAAGAAACCAGTAGTACCTGTACCTGCAGATCCATCACGTCTTGCCACACAGACGACTAATCCTCATCCATAACCTCCATCCATAGGGAAAGAGAAGCCTCTTGGTGTTGCTGAGCTCCTACCCCAGGCCAAGCACACGCAGGATGAAGCAGCAAGGTAGAACAAAGCAGGCCTGGAACTGATCAGGACCCTGAGTGCTGCAAAGTGGCATCAGGTGAGTGTGATTTGGGCAGCAATGCAGCTGTGGGGCATTCACAGCCCCTTCCTGACCACGAACAAAGGAATTCATGTTCTTCCCTGCTGCTTTACCTGAAAGAGAAACAAAGGGAAAATCTACTACACAGGAGAAAGGACCTTAGAAGGGTTTGGGAATACAATTCCCAGAAAACTGCATTTCCAGAATTAAAAGGGAACCGGTTGCTGACCCTCGTGCTCAGCTTTGGAGGCTGCTGTACCCAGAGGATGCTGCTCACACTCCAGATACCTGAACAGCACGTACAGACCTGTTTGTGCAGCAGGTGGAGATGCTCTGCTCTTCACGAGGAAAGGAGGGAAACCGGTTCTGCCCCTGCTCCCCTGAAGAGGGAAGAAGGTGCCAGGAGGATCAGGGCAGTCTGGTCAGCCAGGTTAAGCTGGGAAGGGCACGATGTAAACCACCTGTGCCACTGGCAAGGGAGCTGGATGGGGGACCTCACGACTCTTCAGATGATGCAACAGAGAGAATTCCCTCTTTAAATAGACCTTGTACCAGCACAGGCCTTTGACCAAACCTCACGCTGTGGGATTCCACAATGAACACCTCTGCCCTGATCCTTCCCACTCCAAGCTAAATCTCTGCCAAAGCCACGCAAAGCACCAAAATCTAGAGATTTGGTGTTAGTTCTTTCATTTCATTTTAGCAAGGTCTAGAAACCCTGTTCCTCTAACCTGGCCTTTATTCCACAGGTGAGGCCTCAAGCTCTCCTCACTCTTTTCCACACAGACCCTCCTTCAGGCACCAATCTGAAACCACCATGCCCTTTCTCCCTGCACCAGCGAGGTGGGTTTCCCACCTTGGTTGTTATGCACAGTTTATACTGCAGTGAAATGGGATGAAGAGAATCTGGGACAAAAAGACGAGCTCTGGGGCAATGCTTATCCAAGAGATCCCAGCTCCAACAGCAGACCCAGGCAGGCGTTTGAACAAAGAAACCATGAGCAGCTTGCTCACCTGTGGTGTGCTCTCCTGCAGGGCAGGACGCTTTTTAAGCAGAAAGAAACACTCCCACAGTTCCCTGGCCTCAAATGTCTCACTCCCCATCTCCCCCTTCCATCCCATCCCATCGCATCCAACAACCTCCCTCCCTCGCCTTAGGGCTCGCTGACACAAGGGGGAAGTTCCTGTATTTTTGGGTATCACCTCTCAGTTATGGAGGAAATTTTTAGGTTGAACCATAAAACTAAATCAAACCAAACTGTAATTCCAGCAGGAGCAGCACATCCAAACTGCTGGGCAATCCTTTATCTAAATAATGTTTAATTTTTAAAGGGGGGGGGAACCTAATTACATCTTTGTGTGGAAGATCATAAATCACATAATTACAACGGGAACCTCTGCATCTTTCCAACAGCCTAAAAGCAGACTACACGAGTTCTTATCTCATTACTGTTTAATTAAGAATTATGTTTGAGCATCTTCTTTTTAATTAACACGGAGCCTGGATGACTTCTAATCTCTTTTTTACCCAAAATGAAGGAAGGTGCAGTCCAAAACGGGCACTAATGAATTTACAGTTTACTCTTTGGGGAGCTTTAACAAAATTACTCCATGCAGAAGATTAACACTGATAAAGTGAACTTCCAAAGAGAACATTTGGTTCCTTTCAATTTGCATCACACAACTATCCGGAGCTTTATAAGGGGGATACTGAAGTGTTCCTGTCTGGGACAGCTCTGGGGTTGTACCTACATCCCCAAACACCCCCCATGGCACAGTGGGGATGGAGGGACAATGGGGGACAGCAGAAACCAACAGCCCTGCCTCCAAACAGTCCCAGCTCTTGGGACTAAAGGTTTGTGAATGGCTTATTGCCCATCAGATGAAATCAAATCAGATCCTCACACACCTCATCCTGCACTGACTGCAAAAATCTTCATCAGCAGCCAAAGAGAAAACCTCAGCATCTCTCTCGGTTTATTGCTGTCTCTGGATGCAATCCATTCATCAAGGCTGCGGGTGCTTTGTGTCCATCTACACAGGAACAGTTACTCAGCAATAACCAAGTTAGAGGCAATGGGGCTCCACCAGCTCCTCTTAACACCAGGGGAAAGTTCTCCCTGTGAAACCACTGCGCCATGGAGAGCCCCTGCGCTCCGTGCCGCCCTGAGCCCCGCTGCCTGTCATCACCCCAGGTAACGAGCTGCAAAGAACACCCATCTATTCTGGTTTTAAACCAAGCACCCAGCAAACACCTTTTAATTCAATTGGTGGGATCGACACAGAGAGATTATCAGTTTTCAGTACGGTTTGATTCAATTAATTAGCCCGAAAATATCAGCAAAGCCAGGCAAGCTCAGAAAAACAGAGATAAATCCCTGCCATAGCCCTGCTTCATCTTTTAAAGGCAATTAACTCTTAGTTATTAGCTTTTAATTAGGGAATAATAATGACACCATTAATACAGTTTATTATACTTGTCAGCAGACAGCTGTTCCAAACAGATTCTATTATCAGATCTTGGCAGCTTTTGTCTGCTCCTTGCTCACAGGGGGAACGCAGCAACAGCCCAGGCCCAGCTGGGGGGTCCATGGGTGAAGCCCCTGGGCACACAGTGTCTGAGGCCCCTGCTCTGGGTCCCTATCCCCCCCCACTGCTGCTGGGAGGAGCTGGCTCCCACCCCCCTCCCCTTTCCAAGGCGGGATGCAGGATGAACGCTGAGACTTCAAAGGAGCCTTAAGTAATTGGCAGGGATTTGAGTTACTTTTTCCTCTTTAAACTATATAAAATTGGTTTTCTCTCAGAGAATCGTGGTGGCAGCAGGGTCCAGCCCTGCCTGTGCGTTTGAGTCTCTCATGGGTAATTCTCATGCCTTTCCTAAGGGGGGGATGCTGGATCTGCACCAAAGCCAGGTCTACACTTCAGCTCATAACATCTGAGACAGCCCCGACCCGTGAAACATTTACAACGTCAAAACCCAATCAATCAGGGTTATTTTGTTCTCTTCCAAGCTCATCCACATCTCTGGAAGCTCAGTCTGTGTCTAGAGCACAGCCGAGGCGAGGCGGCAACAGATCATCACTTTAAAGCAATGAAGCATTCCAAACAGATTTATCCATTCCTAATCTCATTGCACCCTACATGTGCATGTCACTAAAGAAGGCAGCTAAAAGGCGGCAGAAATACCATGTCATACTCCTGCTTCTTGCCCCACATTGACCCTGAAACTGTAAACTTCAAATCCTCCTTAAGAACAACCACAACCACATCAGCAGTGGGCAACTGCCTCAAGTGTTATTGATGCTTTATTATCTCTTTGTCTACTGCAGCACTAAAATCAAATAGGCAGAAGGCTCGTAATTCCAGGCACAGCAAACCCCATGTTCCCATTAGTTTCACCATCATCCTCTTTCACCGTGTCCTAGGCAGAGCTGTGGCATCTCCCCAACAGACTGCTAAACCCTTTCCAGAGCACAAGCCTGTCTTAACTGTGGTTTATTATTCCTGTATCAAATACTCTTAATCCCAATCATGTATGCAGGATGCTCCTGTGATACAAAACCACAATGCAGTGGATTTCCCTCATCTACTCTGGAGTTAATACCTCACAAAAACACTGGAATAGGAAACAAGTGTTGGTTTCCAACAATCCACAACCTTGAGTTACTTTTCTTTGCCTTGCTGTAGACTGAAGGAAGCCCTAAGGAAAATACCTGGAACTCAGAGGAGCTGCTCAGCACTGAAGGCCTGTTCGTGGCAGGCATTTCCCTCCTCCTCACCCAACACGGTGCAGTCAAGCCCCCAGGAAAGAAATGAACCCAGTGTAGGAATAAAGCAGCTGGAATGAATCTGTTTGCAATTTTCTGGAGGAAAGCAGAGCTGTTAAATCGAGATCCAGGCTGCTCAAAAGAAAGAATTTCCCCTATTGAGAACTGAGACAGACACGGGAAGGAAAAGGATGGCAGGATTCTGACCATCGCCAGGCAGATGCAGGAACTGAGGCCCACAAGAGTGAGATGCGGTACCTAAGGCAGAAGGCGATGCAGGATGAACAGGGGCATCAGGAAGCCACGCTGGGACACAGCAGCTCTCGGGGCAGACAGCCCGGCTCGCTCCGGAGCTCCGCTGGGCCTCCAGGAGCTCCTTTTATCCCTGTTCTCATCCCTGCAGTGACAGGGGCTCCGGTCCCAGGTGCGATGCTGAAGGAGGTTTGTGCAGTCAAGTTGTGCACGGCTCCCGGCTCATCCAAGCTCTTCCTTCACACCAGTGACCAAGCCTGAGTATTATGGGAGAAACTGTTTGAAAGACCTCGGTGCAACCACAAGAACCCCTCAGCTGAGGGGTTTCTGTGCCCAGCTGCATCCAGGCAGGAGCCAGGAGAGGAAAACCAGCAGAGAAACTGAGTGTCACAAAACTTCGTCTCCACAGCTCATCTGAGGCCCAAGGTCACGGGACACCTCAGGGCGGCTTTGCTCACATTGGAATAAAGAGCTTGGAAGGGAACTGTAATTAGTGCCCTGGTAGCAGGGGCACTACCGAGAGCTTGTGCCAACTCACCTGTAATTGAATGTCATCATTTGATGATGAGGGAAGAGCCTCGGTCCAGGTCCCCAGAGGAGGATGGATTCCTCCCAGTGTTCAGTGAGGAATGTCCACCAGACACAACCAAAAGGGATCCCCCAATTGCTCAGTATCAGGAGAGAATTCACTTACCTGCATCTGGAGCTGTGCAATTCCATCTTCTCAGTGGGTCCAGTTCACAGCCTGGGTCCCAAACTCAGCCTACAAGTTGTCCCAGTTGATCCATGTCCATGTGGGTGTCACCCAACAGGGACACAACACATCCAAGGTGGGCAAACCTGTGGAGAGGAGCACCCAGAGGACAGTTAATGCTTTGCCTTTCTCTATTCCAAGAGGGGATAAGGGAAGACAACACAGCAGCAACCCCCAGCTGAAGGCAAGGGGAGCGCAGCCCCTGCCCCAATCCCCATGTCAGTCTGGTGTCAGGGGTTTAATCTCCAATTCTACTGCTGCTCTTTATCAGGGAGACAACTCTGAAAGGTGCAAATTTTCTCTCCCACAACAGACCTGTCATGATGACAATTCTACTTAAGAGCAGTGGTTCAGCCCTGCCTTTCAGGGACCCTGATTATGGCAGTAAATAGAAGCACATTTGAGAAGTGACAAGACACTGACAGGCTGTACTCATGGTGCACTGGGTCCTATCACACTGTGATCTTGACAGCAGAAACCCAAGGGGTGGTCCCTTTTCCTTGCCTTTTGGTGAGGGGGAGAGGTAGGAGACTGGTCAGGGACAAGGATCACTCAAACCAGCCCAGGCTGCAATGGAAACTGTACAGAAAAAACCAGTGTGCCCAAGGAAAGAGTGTTTTGTTTCCCCTCTTTGCAGTCAACCACCTGGTGAAATACTGCAGTGATTGCTGCAGGGCCATAACTAGACATGAGGTTTGCTCTTGGAGCTTTGGGAGTAAATCTAAAACCACAAAGTGATGCCCAAAGTCAAGGAAAGCACCTACAAGCATAAACCACAGTGGGGTTGGGAGGCTCGATGTCAGGGTCCCCTTCCCAGCTTTATCACACAGTTGTTGGGAAATCCCTGGGCCATTTTCCTACAGGAGAGCTTCAATCACAGTAATCACCCACCCCAGGACACAAAGCTCCTGGACTGCAGTGTTAATTCCATGTCCTATCCCGATCCCAGCTTCATCGGATGCACCACTTCTTCAACCTCGATATTCTCTAGTGACTCCAAGCTATGAAGACACCAAAAAGAACTAAACCTTAGAAGAAATCAGACTTGCAAACAGCCCTCTCTCCCCATCTCATTGCTCCTCCACATAGAAAATTGCCCAGTGACCCTCCTGTACCTACAATCAACTCACATTTGATCTTTTGAGGCAGGCAGATGAATCCCTGCTATTCTAAACGGCAGCAGCATCTTGGCCTGTGTCATGGGTAACTGACCATTCAGCCCTAATCAAAGGGAATGTGCTGTGCTTCCGAGAGACGGCTCCGTTCAATGAAGCAGATGAGCAGTGGATCTGTCCATTGACTTATTTTTAAACCATGATCTGGGGCACAGGGGAGGGAATCACTCCTGCTTCAGAGGCGGCTTGGCTACAAGCTCATTTGCTGGGGGATATTAGCAGCTGGCATCCGAGATGGCAAAGCGAAGGTATAGAGGTAAGCCAAAGTCAACTGTGCTGAAACACAGCCAAATTCCTATTTATCCCATAGGAAAAGTGGCTGCGCTGTGGTCGCTGTGTCATTCCAAACAGTATCTGCACAGCGACCTGTACGTTTCCCCTCCTGGAAACAAAAGAAATTAATTCTTTTGCTCCTCTCATGCAGAATAAATAACTCCCTGTAATTTCCTATTGGTGTGCAAGTCAAGCAAGCAGTTATCTCTTTCTGCTATCAAAGCTGCCAAATAATTCTAGCTCAATATCTCCAATTCATTTGAATCACGGTATTTTGCCAAACACAATTTGCTTTTGTGTGTATGTGTGTGCCAGTAGAGTTTTCAGGGGATGAGAAGTGAGAGATGACCTGAATGTGGGGCTGGACATCAGGAACCTACAGGAACTCAGAGTGTTTCTGCTGGAGTCTCGAGTGATTTGTTCCATCTTTATTCCTGTTGGCAAACTGAAGGAGCAGGAAAGGCTTCACCTTCTGCTGTGAAGCACTCTGGCAGTTATCACCTGTACCAGGTACTCTGAAGCACTGTTTAAATATCCAGGGGTTAAACTCATTTGTAGGGTCTCCTCATTAACCTGTAATGAGACAAAGGGACGAACTGTCCTTCTAATGCAAGTAATATGAAACTAATGCCACAGGACACAACAGGAGGTGATTTCAGGCCACAGGAGGTGCTCATCACATGGCTCCTTCTGTGCATCCCACAGACGCCCCGGGATGCAGCACAGTGTGTGAGACGATGGGAGAGTGTGGAAATAGCTGCACGTAGCTGTTATCACACCTACCTGGTGAAGGGGCAGCACAGGCACTTGGCAGGTTCCACGCAGCATTGCTCCTCACTTTCATCCATCCAAGCACAATCACATCCCTGGAAAAAGCTCTTCTACAAACCTGCACTCTTTCCAGCTTGGTCTGTTTGCAGGTCAGCACTTTGCAATCATTTAATTAGCAGAGAATCCCAGATTGGTTTGGGTTGGAAGGAACCTTAAATCTCATCCAGTCCCAAGCCCCTGCATGGTCTGCCTGATCTACCTTCCAGTAGACCAGTTTGCTCAAGGCCCTTTTATTACAAAAAGGGTGCAAAAAGCTTATTAGAGCACCTTTAGCTATAGGCAGAGCAGGGAAAAGAAGCTCAAACAAGAAAAGTAATGCAGACTTGCCTACTGCAGCACTAGCAAAGGAACCTACTGCAGGGAAGGCTTCACCTTATGCTGTGAAGAAACTGAAGCCTGAGAGAGAACGGACATAAGCAATGTGCTGATCTACTACCATCTACCCCGAGCCCTCAGCTGAGGGATGCCCACCACACAGAAGACTTGTGAAAATCCCACTAGTTCAACAGCAATTGCTATTAAACTAAAATAGCATGTCCAGATTCAAAGTTCATTTTAAATGGCTCCTGATTACCTTAAGCTAAAACTCTGAGTAAACCACTCCAACCAAGACAATGGGAAGGGAAGTGTATCTGTTTCACAAGTGATTTTATTAAACTGGTGTCGTTTGTTCAAGCTGAAGGAGAACTACTGGTGAGGAACTGATATGAACAGCAAGGGAAGAGGAACAGAGAAAAACCCCACAGAAGAACCTCAAGAAATCAAAGTTCTGCAAAACTGCCCAAAGCACATGACAAGGGTTTCCCATCAGCTGCCCTCTTCCCTGAACAGTCACAATAGTAAAGCAAAAAGGAAAGGAGCAAGCACACCAAAGAGGAAGGGCCTAAAAGCCTGGGATGTTCTCCCATGGACAAGCAGAGAAACTGGAAGCCAGAAGGAGCAACAGTGAATGGAAAAGCCACAAAACCCCGTGTGCGAACATCCTCCCAGGGATCTGAATGCCAGAGACCTGCAGAAATGCATCTGCAAGAAGAACTGTGGTGTCTTCTAGTCCTATTGAGACAAGAAGCAGACACCTAATCAAGCTTCCTGGAAGCTGGGGCTCTCCATTCAGCCCCATCACTAAACAGCCTCACCCAAATCACCACCACAATTTTCAGTTTTCTAAATAATCCTGGCCTTTACAAAGAAAAAGCAGGGAATTCCCTCCTCCATTCCTTCTCACCAAGATCTTTCTCTGACCAGAGAAGGAGTTAATGAATCTCCATCCACTGTTCCACCCTCCAGGTCTCCGCTGGCCTCAGAGGAGGAAGGAGCAGGCTGTTGATCCCCATCCTCACATTGCTGCCAGCAATTACCACAGAATGACTTTATTGTGCCTGTGACAGTTGGTGGCACTGACTCCGGGAGTGTTATCAGCTCCTGTGCTGCAGGAACAGAACATCTGCTTGGGTGCAGGCACCCTGCTGCTCACCAGCCCAACGAGCCGGACTTCTGCAAAGCAGCAAGAAGAAACTGCAGTGCAAGAGAAAGCATCACGTACACGTGTCTCAGCCCTACCTTGGCAACCCAGGTCCATTAGGGGCCAAGTCCTAAGCAAAACCCTCTGCAGAGGCAAGCACCAGGCAGGACGGAGCTGCACAGCAGGTACCACTACATGAACATGCTGCCCAGGGCTGGAGGTGGACACATCTTAGGACCTTGAGAGGATGGAGCTGGCTCAAATGGAGAACGTGGAAGAGCAAAAGGAGGGAATTGAAACACGCTTCAGGAAGAGATGCAGCTCAGCTGCTTAGGTTTAACAGATACACACAGAACTACACTTTCTCCAGGGATAAAAAGAGATGCAGAGGTTAGATGAAGAGGGTAATGAGTTGTGCTCATCTGCTCTCTTTCATCCAGCCCCGAACGATGCTTAAGAGGAAAGCGCAGGAAGCAAAGCACTTCACTACAGGAGCCATTCACATTGGCTCCCTGAGGACTCCCTGGGCACAGCATGATTTCCTATAACCCTACATCATCTCTATTTTAGTGTAGAAACCTCAGGAAATAACAAAACCTCACTGTGACTTAGTGAGGTTTGTGTGGAAATGTCTATTCCACCCTGCAAGGCTGTGCCAGAGCGACGGAAAGGTTTGATCCTTGCCTTTTGATCACTGATCCAGGCAGTTACTTCACGTACTGCTTCTTAAGACATCTTTAATCAGAACTAATACAATTTCAGAGCAATATAGGAGATCTGAAATTCAAAGGTAAGCTTCGTGTGCGTGTGAATTCCAACAGACTTTGTATCAGCAGCTTCTTCCCTCTAGGGCAATTCCTCAGATTACCTCAAAAACAACTATTAGGCTGCAAAAGAGTGGAAGTTGGAGATTTCTTTCCCATGATCTCCAGCATTAGCCTCATCCTGCAATAATTGGAGAGGAATTTGTAGGAAAGTATCAGGGCTCGGGATGGGAAATGAAGGTTTAAATGAAGCTTCAGGAAGATGCTACTTTAAGAAGGAAACAGCGAAGTGGTGATTTAAAAGACAAAGGGTTTAGAACCACTATTGAGCAACCATGGTTCTCCTGAACAAGCAAGTCCTGGACCTTGGACAAAAAGGCATTGCAAGCTTGGTTCTTCATTTTGGGAAGGGTGCAATGACAAACATCCTGCATGGTTAATAGAGAGGAAGGAAAAGACCACGCTCCTCTTCATCAGGCTCAGCTTCTCGCGGCTCAGTGTTAGCAGCCAGCTTTACCCATCAGACCTGGGAGCCACCTCCTCCTGCAGCACACAAGACTGTAAACTTAGAAATGAAGAGACTTCAACCCCCCAGAAAGTGTCATTCTGAAGTGCTCAACAGCCTTTAATTCATTATGAACCTAGAGGCAGAGGGAAAAAATATGCAAAAAATACATCACATCCTTTATCTAGGGGAAGGGGGGAAAAAAAATCATTATTTTTATAGCACATAATCAGACACTTACAAATATATTTCACTGGAGAAAGGGGAGGAATGTGCATTTCCTCTTTCCTTTCCAATAGTCTGATGCACAGAGGCCATCAATACGGTCATTATAGAGAATCTGCACAAGTCATTCCTAAAGCAAAGAGAAGGATTGAAAAATCAACAAAAAGGGAGCACCCTTGCACCAAGAAAGGGCTTTCTACAGTTCCAGGGTCACGTTTCAACAGAATCTGAATATGGGGGGAGGAAACACACTTGGGTTTTTACAATATAAATAGTATTTTTAAAGGTACTACATATGAATACAGCAATGGTGCTATTTCAGTCAGGACTTCAACATGCAGAGGCAATTCCCCATTGCTCCCAACCACTTGTCCCAGCCCACTCTTCCCCTCCCCACCTCCAAACCCAAATCCTCTGCTGCTTAAACTCTCTTTCCATTGTTTTAACTATTTCTCTTGTGGCCTGGCAACATTCTGATTCCTTTATACAAGCAAAGTTCTCCACTGACTCATGTCATCCCGGACAGGAACCAGCTCTGCAGGAGCAACACCCGAGGCTCGGAAGAACCTTGCCCCTTTTTGAACCGTTCATTGGTCTCAGTTTGGTTTTATTCCTGGACACAGCTATTGCAAACGTCCAAAAGTCAGGTCCTCAAAAAGAACCCGTTTCAAACAGCTCACAACCCCCCTGCAGGAAAGAACCCGTAGCAGAGGCAGGAAGAACCCAAGGGAACTCCAAGTCTCTTCTCAAGGGAGAGCAAACACCAAAAGAAAACGTAAAGAAATGGCTTGATTCTACCTCTACTCCTTCACTAGGACAGTTTAATACCCATCGAGTCTCTTAAGATGCTAATCTACCATCTGCCAGCCCACAAATCCTTCCCACTTATTCCCTTTAAGATCCAGCTCTAGCACTGTTTAAAACCCTCTCCACCGAGAGATGACCACCATGCGAAGGGGCTTAAAACCAAACCACAGTAATGATATTGTCTCTTTCTGTCCAGTAACTGCAGGGAATTAAGTGGAAGATGTGCAGCATTCTGGCCAGCTCTGCTATGCCACGTCCCCTTCCCAACTCTGTGCTAGGGCTTCCTTTTTCTTTCCCTCTGAACTGACCAAAGAGAGGGGAAGACTTTCCAGTGACTTCAGCAGGGTTTTGGCTCAGGCTCTTTTACAGAACACTGCTCCATAACAGCTCTTTGACCGGAGGTGATTTTCAAGTGTTCAAGTGGGAGCTGCCCACTCAATACTTTAGGATCTGGTTTTGCCTTTAATACTCGCTCAATTCTCAGTGAACTGAGTCCAATCAAATGCAGGGTTTGCATTCCTCTTCCCCAGGAGTCAGTCAAAGGCTCAGTCTTTACTTCAGGAAAGGAGGTCACACCAATCAAAGACATTTGGGGAATTTCTTCTTTAATAGAATA
>JANHGB010048001.1:46782-76448 GCA_026283785.1 Coracopsis vasa
CCTGACATGGCATCTTTTCTCTGCATGAAACAGTGGGTGCAGTGCAAAGCTCTTTAAATGGGTGTTAAAAAATGAAAGCAGGGAAAGGCAGAGAAGCCAGGGAAGAGAACAACAAAGGCTCCATCCACTGCCTCTGCCAAATCCAAACACGCTCCTTTGGGTCTTATTTCATTATTATAGGGGTGTGCACCACAACTTAGCCAGTCCCCACCACGCAGCACCCACCATGGACACGGCCACCTGAGCAGCATCAGGAATTACCTGGTTGTAGGGGTAAAAGAGGGTACAGACAGCACAGTATGGCTCGCTCAGGGCAGCGGCTGCATTGAATTTTCTTTCAGCTGGGAAATTAGGTACTTTATTCTTCCACTGGAGGGAAATCAATGACTTCAAAGCCTCCGGGTCACTCATATCTTCCTCTCCAGAAAATGGAAATGTTTCTAGAAAATAAAAATAAGGATCACGGACAGTCAGTAAATGCAAACCAGTGCGGAGACAGGAGCCTAGACAACATGCAGCAAGATAGGGTTAAACAGTCCATGTGTTGACAACACAGAGTGTAATAAAGAGCATTCAACTCATCCATGTGTATACCTCAAATACTTCCCTAAACTGATGTAATCTCCATTTTACGGGGAGGGTAGGCAAGAGAGAGACACTGATGACCTAATGGAACCAGCCATGAGGAAGAAGAAGGAAGAGAATCCAGAGTTAATGCCTTCATAACTCTCCACTTTCTGGCTGTAGAAACCTACTACATCATTTTAATGAAGCCAAGTTGCAAATGTGTGATTCAAGTGCAAGGAAATCCTCCTTTCTTTTCTCCACCTGGAAGCTGTATTCCCTGGAAGACACAAATGCAGCTCCCAGCTCTCACTGGTCAGCAGCAAGTCTGCTTCCACCTTCCCGAAGTGCATCCCATACCTGTTCCTGCAAACACAGATCCTGGCTATGAGACATCGTGGGTTCAAGTTTTCATTTTACTTTCCTGCAGCTGTTTCAGAGCTACTTCCATCAGTTCACCCCACTAAGCCTTTGATCTGCATTCATCACCACTCCTCTCCTGCCACAGCTCTGATAGCTACCGCTTGTGCTAATTACTTCGCTAATTCTTTGTTTCCACAAAACCTTTGGCCTTTGGCAGTTTATGATGAAACTTCCACAGAATCCATCTGGGTCAGTTTGGGGATCCAAGTTTCCTGCCATTCCTTATTAAGGAATCATGAATCTTTGTAAGTGTTCAAGAAATGCTCCACCCAAGATGAACGTAAATCACTCCTTGCACTGTTCATCTCCAAAGGTTCCAAAAGATCAGCTTTGGCCAAGGCAACTCAAAACATCTTAGTGCAACATTATCCCCAGAGCTCAGCACATTAAACCAAAGAGTTCACTGCTTCACTGTCCTTTACTGGAAGCATGTAGTTAGTGTTCTGCTCTCAACAAGTCTGAGGCTCCTCCTCACTCCTACCTCCTACTGAAGATTTTCAGGCTCTGAGGTTATCAGAAAGGATAAAAGGAACTTGTAGTGAAAACCAAACCACATGTTAGTCAAGGCACATCAGGAGACAGGGAAGGATTTATGATACCAGTGAAATCAATGTAACTGACAGCCTAACCCAGAGTGACAGACAGAGAGAAAAAGGAAATGACTGTTGTGTGTTATCATCACCTTCCCTCATTCCCGGATGGATTCTAGGTGACACAGTGCTCAGGATGGCTCCAACATTTCAAGCAAATTACATGCAAGTAGAAAAGTCTAACAATCTGTCTCAACTGAATCTTAGTGTAGCATGTGCATTCCCTTCATTTCCATGCTCACTCTTCCTCGTTGCAGCTTCCAGCTCACCCTTCTACCTTAGTCCTGAAAAAGCACGGAGTGAAGAAAGCTGCTGCTATTCCCAGGCTGGGAAGGGAAGAATGTGTTTGATCAGATTTTGCCCAACAGTGCTGTAAATCAGCCCTCAAGAAATGCCAGCTTCCACAGAAAGCTGCTCCTGAGTCAGGCAGCAAGGTCCCTGTACACCATCCACCAAGTCAGAACAGGGAAAAAGATCTTTCTAATGAGGATCCTCCAGCACAAAGCTTGTTGCAAGGTCTCACACCAGAACAGGGTAGCTCGTCTCAACTGCCTTTCACTGCCTCACATTCCACATATGCAAGACATCAAATGCAGCATCCTTGGTGAGGAAATGGAGTTAAGCATGTACAGAACAGCCCCTTCCTACACAAAGGCTCTCCAAAATCAATGGCTATATTCTCTGAAGGCAAATGAACAAGAAAGATGTCCCTCTGAATACGAAGTTGTAAGCACCTTGAACGCAGGGACTGCCAGGTACACCTTCACGTACCTGCCCCAGCATGCAACAGCTTCTTACTGGGAACTTTTCTGTATTCTGAGTACTTTATAATGTAGGCCAGACCCAGAAGTGGTAAATTACACCACACAACCACTTCATCCAGACTGGATGTGGGAAAAGAAGAACCAGGGATGTGCAGTTAAGCACCAACTTTCTAATTCTCATTTCTGAATCTGCCAAGAAAAGTTGGACCCCAACATTCACATAAATTAAAAAGCCAACCAGAAGTTAGAATTCACTTTCCTGCTGTACCTACGAGCAAACCTAACTTCCACCACCCTAGGAGGTGAACAGATCTCATTTTAATGCAATATCCAAGAAGGAGGTTTTACTTTAAGATGTTATTTTCTCTGAACTCTTTTTTTTCCCTTTTTGCCCAAAATACCGCCTCATTCTGCAGCCAGCAGAATCTTTTTCTTGGAAGAAAAAGCAAAATCATCTTCTTGAGGGAAAAAAAGGGGTAGGAAGTGAGAAGGGACACCTCCCGTGGCTGCGGTTTCCAGCTGGGTTATCAAAATGGGAACATGCTGCGTTTTCTATCAGTTAAGTGTAACACAAAACATTTCAGGCCATCCAGTTCTGTTAATGGCTTCAGCACTTTTTCAGCTCAGACAAGACCCTGGAGCATTCAACATGCAATGAACATTCCTGTGCACTCACCCTCATCGCTCGAGGTCTCCTGTTTAACCACGGACAGTGGGGAGCGGGTTGGGGGCTTGCCCAGGGGATGACGACGACTCTTCTTTATCTCCATCTTCATTTTTGAGAAAGCAGAAGCAGTCTGTAACAAACCAGAACAAGCTCGATGGGAACCCCAGAACATCTTGGCAAGCACAGGAGAGAACAGGACAGCAGAGGCTGTATCCTTGTCAGAAAAGGTTCTTGAATTTACACAGCAAACTGCTCACCGCCTTTTGGCTGCGATCGATAAAGCCTTGTGAGCCAATTATTGTGGTAGATAAAGCCAATGCTATCTCTTGAGATGTCACGTAAAGGTAAACTACAGTGTTGCTTAAAATCAGAGCAGCCTCCCACCAGCTTCAAGCCTGCCAATTCCATTAGCTTATGAAGTCTGATCAATCACAACAACAGAGAGGAACTGTAGCACAAAAATGATGTACAGGGTGCACAGGACCAGAGGCATTTAACTGGAACATTACAGTGTGCTCCATGACAAGCATAGTCACACTGTGCTGTACCCACTGCCCCTATACCAGCCAGCACTGTAAGTACTGCAGCCTAATCACAGGGCTCACAGTCTGCCTGGTGCGAGGCACTGAGCGCCTCACAGGTGAGTTCCCTTGCACTAGGAACTGACAGTGCCACGTGCTTTGCTTCACAAATATGAGGACAAGCAGCAGTGCTGCAGCATTAAGAATGAAATCCAAGACCATTCCATATTAGACAGGAGCGAGCAGAAATGAAGGTACTTACGGCAGCACAGCAAAGCAGTTTTTTCCTCTCAAATCTGCAGCCATTATGTCTTTGAAACATTGACATGAAAGGTAGGCTCTGTGCCATGCTGGTAAAGCAGTGCACATCTCTCCCTGCCCCCACAAATCCTAACTGCTTTGCCATTCCATTGGCTCTTTCAGCAGCAGCATGTAGGAAAACAAGAGCTACATCACACTGCTCTGACTTGCTGCTAAGCCCTAAACATTTTCCTCCTTCCTATTTTGGAAACTGTCTTCAAGGCAAGCACCCCCTAAGGAAAAGAGATGCCCGAGACAGATTACATGTCATGAACTGTGCTGTCCATGGAAGAGTCTTCTGCCAACTTTTCCAGTGCTAGATCTCATGATGGAAAAGATCCCTAGGCAACACCACATAGCAGGCCAGCACTTGGAAGCATAAGGCTCCTGCTGGAGAAGTGTAAAGCACATGAGCTGAGGAAGTAAAAAACAAGGGAGAAGAATTATTAAAAGGTTGGTGCAATCAAAGTTCCCCTGGGAACTGTTGGGTTTTACCACTCTCAAGAATTCAATGCTCTGCAGCAGCAGAGGTCTCCTGCCTATTGCTCGAGATGATCATTTCAGTAGTACCTGTACTACTGTAGCACAAAAATTGATTCTCTGTCTTTTGCAGACAACAACAAGTTTGATTTATCAGCCAGCATCAATACAACATTGGGCTGAACAGTGAGAAAATAACCCATCTCTTCCACTAAAAGCGCTCTGGCTCACCAACATCATTCCACTGGAGGCTCAAGCTCAAGTCATCCTCTCATTCCAAGTTTGGTCCTCAAGTGGTTGCTTAAAACCAGCAAATCTTATCGTTACTTCCTTGCCCACACATACCTGTAAATCACTGACTTCTGCAGCAACCTCTCTATTTTCTGCTTCTGCATTCTCCTCCTCTTTCCCAGGGATTTCCATAGGCACTGCCTGTTCCTGCCAACTCGGACTCTTCTGCGTGGCAAACTGCTCGAAGGCCTGCTGGCAGGACATGCGCTCCTTGTCAAACACCACCTTTTTGGTCCGTGGAACCACATAAAGCATGGGAATGATGGGCCGAGGTTTAAAGTCATCTTCTTCAACTGGGGCCTCCAAGGGCTGGATGATGTTGAGGGGAGTTGGAGACAAGCTCTTCCCTGCTGTGGTCGAGGTGGGCACTGCTGGGGGCACTGGTGGCCGTGCTGTCGATGCCTCACCCTCTGCCAGCGGCTGCTGGGCTGCAGGAGGTGGTGGCAGTGGTGGCTGCTGCTGCTGTAGAGCAGCAGGAGGTGCTTGTAGATGGTGCTGGTGTTGGTGGAAAAGGTGCTTCCTCTTCCTCTCCCCTTTCACCTTTGGAGGACGAGCCTTCACTTTGCAGTCACCTGTTTCAAGACAAAGGCAACATTTAGCTTCCTACGCCAACAGCTCCAGGCATTTGGTACTTTCCTCCCTTCATCAAAAGCTCCAACTTTGGGCTAACAGATTCCATCCTGGTATTATTGCTCCTTTCAAAGAGGCAGACTGAAACCTGTAGACAAACCCTGCTGTACTTCAGCACTGACTTAGAGAGGCCCACTTTAGAAAGACAAGACCTGTGTCATTTCTATGGAACCTCTGACTGGAGCGGAGTTGCCTGGAGGAAAAAGATCTAAACCCTTAAGAAGCCAAACCCCACATAGCTCTGACTCTGTATTTCAAGTTTTCTGCCTCAGCAGTCCCCAAAATGGGGTGCACAAAACCCTCCAAGGGGCTGCAGGAGGAAAATATTTTTGATCCATTAATAAAATAAAACATATTTCTGAAATAGTGCTTACTTCCTCTTTCCCTCATCCTTTCTTTAAATCTCTATTTTTGTGTATGTTTTCTAACAGACATACGAGATGAGCACACGGATAGCTATAAATAACAACTCTATTATAATGATATCTAAAATTCTAAATACTAAATAAGAATAGAAAGCAAAATAGATCTACGTGTATGAGGAGGTGTGCTCCAAAGTTTTTGGCTGATAAAGGGGCACACACTGTTCTAGTCACCAGTTTGCTCCAGTGTCTGAGCCACCCCCACATTTCCTCCTCCTTCTATGTGCAAGCACAGCTCTTATCTGAGCATTACTGCGTGTCAATGCATTCACCAGCCCTAGGAAATGGGGAATTGAACAAAGATACCTGAATCATTATTACCAAAAGATTCCACTGTAAGGTCTTTTTAAAAGACGCCTTTAAAGCACAACTCAAGTACAGCACTGAGCTAAGCCTATTACAGACACAGTGCCAGCAGTGGTTACCGAGATATCCCTTCCAGCACCCTTGTTTGTCCTTGTTTCTCCTAGCTTACTGTCATTCATCTTATCTGCATAGCACTGCAGGTCTCTTGCATGGCTGTGACAACAAAACCACTTCTTAAACAGATAAGACGTCTCAGTGTTTTTACCAGAGGCAGTAATGACCCATAAAAGCCTTTCCTGCCTATCTTCCCAATATAAATCTGTTAAAGGACCCCTACACACTGATTTTACAGCAGTAATTAGAATTCCTACTAGCCACTGAGCAAAGTTAGAACAGGAGATGCCTTCACATCTCACCTTATTCCATCTAGAATGATGGATGTTCCCTTTGCCCAACACTTCCCTCACTTCATGAATGAAGTTACCAGTTCACTCAAAGGGAAGTGAATAATAGATGCTCCACAGACAGATGCCAGTGCTCAATTTATTTCATAAGAGATTGGTTTTCACCTGTAGATGCTATGACTAGATGAGACTTCTGCAAAAGGTCATTTTCCCTCTAATGGGGTAGGGAGGAAAACTGCTGATGATAAAAGAACATTCACCCTAATCATGACCAATTCCAACCTACTGAGACTCCTCCAGTAAGGACTAGCCCAAAGCTGACCAGCCAAACCAGTGAAGAGAAAACCAGACAAAGCATCACAGATGATGAGGTGGCTGCAAGAGGAAGGGCTTGAAAAGAGAAGGTGAATAATCCCACACTATGTGCTAAAATCCCTGCTGAAATCTCCTTCATTCCATTACTATCCAGAAGTCTGCTCTGATGACTTTATCTATGCTCATTTACAGAAAGGGAACAAGCCCAGCCCAAATAGTTGTTGCTGTACTTGTGTAGGCAGTCCCTCAGATAAACGGGTTTGTTCTGTCACAGAGAAAGGAATATTGAATTTCCTTAGAGAAACAACGATATTGAATGAAAGGCAAATTGGATTTTTCCCCAGTCGCACAAAACCAGATCATATTCACTCCCTGCACACTCCGAGAACTCTCTACCCAGCAACAAAACAAATGCCATTCACCAACTTCATTGACTTCTAAATGGGTAATTTGATAGCAGCTGGCGTGTAGAACTTGGAAACAAAGTTTTTGCATTAAGGTGAATGAAGGAGTTTGCAAGCGAATCCATAAAATTAAAAGCCAGGAAAAAGGAAGGTAACATTCCAAGTCCCTATCTGGTTATCATGAAAGGGACCTTTATGCACAAAGTGATGAGGTAGGTTAAAAGAGGAATGCCTCCCAGGTGCCCTGCTGCTAAAGAAGACACACACACACAGAGCAGAGCAGTAGTATGATGATGCTTCTTCATGGTGAGAAGACTTGCTTGTCTAGGGACAATGTGAAATGCTACAGGGAACTTGCAGGTGTACAACCCCTTTGAGGAGAAGGGGTGTCAAGATGAAACTAATAGACTTGTGAGAAGTAGATAGTAGGATGTAGCCAACTAGAGAACTCATTGGTATTTAACTGCTGTATTGCATGAAGAACCTTGTGTATTTGCTCGCAGCCACACTGAGCACCAGACCCCTCCAAAACTGCAAAGCAAATAGCCCCATTCTAGTGACACTTTCTGCGATGGTGCTGAAAATAAGTTTTTCCCTCCTGTGCTAACAGTTAAAGACCTCTTAACATGTAGTCTAAGTGTATGATTTGGAACCCAGTCAGCTAGAACAGAGCCTTTATTGTTCCTCTGCCATTCTAATGCTCTCAGATCTGTCCTCGTCACTTATCTCTTGTCTCCAAAGGGAGATCAGCATTTTCGGGCCATTTATTACAAGCACCAACTGTTAAGACTTGTACAAGAGCTCGAGCAGACAATTTAACACACTGCTGACACTTCCAAGCTTCGGGCAATAGAAATTAACTGTCTGCACTGTGCCACTCCTGCTCTGTACAACAAGGATTTTCAAACTCCTCATTTCCCATGAGAAGAGAAAATCCACTGTCTAGCAAAGAGACTCTGGAACCGAACAAAACCCTCAATTCTTTTCCCAAAGCTTCCACAGATCTCCTTTCAGATCATTATCAAGCTTCTCTAAACAGTTTGCAGCATCAGTTTTCTCCAAGCACTAAATAAATAATGGATATATACAATAGATGAAAATGAATTTGCTAGTGTGTATGAAATGCTTGAGAGTGCCTCAGAGACAGAGTGCTTCACAGACACATCAACTTGACCACACACATTAGGGGGGAGAAAGCATCTTTCTGCCAGCAAGAACTGCAACCTTTCATACACAGGCAAGGAAAAAAAACAGGTACCACAAGAAGAGCCTCCTGGTATCACAAAAAGAGCCTCCAGCCTCCAAGGCTGAGGTCAGGCCTTTGGATTATCCATATGCAGAAGGAATCAGAAAGGACTGGAGTTGTCATGGATTGGTATTAACCTCAGCCAAGCAAAGAAAGCTGAAAAGCTTCCCTCCTTCAGCTAAGCCTTGAGAAAACCAAAGCTGCAACTTGGACTCATGCAGCAGCTGTGGATCCCACACAACCTAAGGCTGATTTGGTTCAGTCTCTGTGGGAAATGGGGAGGGAGAGAAGGAAAGATTAATTGCATAAGGGAGTGCACTTTTCATTCCTTTCCAGAGTAGGACACAAAATATATTTATTTGTTTCTCTATGAAATATTTTAAAACATTCCTCCCCTAATATATATGTTTTACAAACCTGGAATAGCTTGGGCAGAATTTTCAAGCCCTGCTAAGAAAGCTATTTGGACTGAATCCTTAAAGAGAGGGGAAAAAAAATCAATCGCTGTTGTAAATGACGGTGTATTTCAGTGAGCACAGTTTTAATATTGGGAAAGATTCCACTACTGTTTCAACAGAAATAAAGAACAGCAGACAAGTCATTTACAAATGTGTTTTAGAGAGGCAGCTTGCCTTAATCCTTCACTGAAGTGATCTGCCATCAGCGAGCAGGGCCCTTACCTTCTCCCTCAATCACTTTGCTTCTGTCCTCTTCCTCTAGGTCTGGCCCTCTTTTCAGTTCCTCTTTTACTTTCACGTCTTCCAAGGCAGTTTCCATAGCCATGACATCTCCAAGAGACTTCTGATCCTCTGTTTTATGTCTTCTGGGTTGACTTCTTTTTCGCTGAGACCTAGAAGAACAGAAGTGGGATATGACATAAAAGAACAGCCTTCAATATATAAAACGATCAGTGACTTAGCTGAATACAAAACAAAAAGACCTTCTTTGGAGAGAAAACACAAGGTAGCTAACAGTAGCTACAGGGCAAAACAGATATCTGAAGGGAAACAGATGAACCTGGTATAACACAACATTTATGACCCATTCACAGCAGCCATTAATTGCCCAGCCTTCCCAAAGAGCTTTTTCCCACCATTACTAATGAAAGCTCACGAGCTGCAGCTAGAATGATTTTAATTGTATTTTAAATCTGCTTTGCTTGTAGTTCAAAATATAGATGAAAACTTGTTATAAATCTGTCTTTAATCCTCTGCCTCCATTCCATCGTCTCTTCTCATTCTGTACGTGCTTCCCTTTGGCAAACTGCTGGAAAGCATCACCTTCCAGCTCTGAGGCATTACCCACTTTCTAAAAACACAGCATAATGAATGCTTATAGCATCATCAGTAAGCAGTTGGTGACTTTTCAGTAGTATAATACACAAGGTCCAAGGCCTATGAACAAGTCTAACTAAAAGAAAACTGCATATTAATATGATCAGACTAATACTAACAAGCCAATAGCGATGTTGTTCTCTCTAAAGAGTCAGCTCCACTGAGATGAAGAGATTACAGCAGCCACAATGCAAAAACCAAATGCAGGATAATGTCTTTTGGTTAGGAACTGCATTAGGAGCCAAGCACCCACACAGACAGGCACTCACTAACTCCCTCCCCCTGCTCAAGTGGAGCAGGGAGGGGAAAAGAGGAAGAACAAGAGCCAGAAAACTTGTAGGTTGAGACAGAAAAGAATAAAAAGAGAAAGAAATCCTAAAGGAAACCCACTCACCAGCTCCCACAGGCAGCCCAATGCTCAGCCACTCTCCAAACAGCCACCTTGGAAGCCAACCCCCCCTCCCTCTTTCTCTACCCCAGGATTTATTGCTCTGTGTAGTGTTTTATGGCATAGAACATCCTTTTGCCCATTGTCCCAGCTGTGTCCCCTTCCAAGCCCCTGCCCAGCCCCATCCAATTCAGTGGGCAGGGGGCAGAGTGGGGCAAAAATAAAGCCCTGAATGATGCAAGCACCCTTCAGTGACAGCCAATACATCAGTGCCTTCTCAGCCCCAAATCCCAAACAGCCCCCTAGGCTGCTATGAAGCAAGTAAACTTGTTGAGAGTTGCATCTTCCACGTGGCTTTGCACCTCGCACCCTGTAACCGAGTGCAGAACACAACCACGCTGCTTTCATCAGCCTCAAACTCTAGAATTCAGCCTCCCATCCTGCTCATTAAATTTGGAGTACAGTGGAACCCAGAGCCCTTCATCAGGGAGCCAGTGAAGAAGAAAGAAGGAAATTCAACCTGAGCTGAATTAATAGTACAGAATATGAGCAGCAATTTATAATCACCAGACACTGCCCATATGGTAGCCTTCCAAGTAGAGAGGTGAACTTTGGAAGACATTCATCAGCAGGAACACAGAGCTGAACCCAGCAGGATCAACTTTTCACCCATAGTCTAAGAACACATCACCTTCTCCCAGGGAGAAAAGCAAGGTGGGAGGAGAAGCTAAACCTGTCAGACTTTTCCACTGCAGCTGGAACCTTCCAGAGCTGGTGAAGAAAGCACTGGAGCAGAATCAAGTGCTAGAAGCTATTTTTAGTAAAGTGTGTGTTTTATTCCTGCCGTGTAGAAATGCCAGGCAAAGAAAAAAGAATTAAATCACAAAGCTTTATACTCCCAGTAGAGAAAAAAAAAGATCTTTTTGCAGTGCTCTCCTCACTCTGGAGTTGGGGGAAATGAAGAGAGGCAAAAAGCAAATCACTGAAAGCAACTGTGCTTGCAGAAGTGCACGCTGAAGGCTGTATGCTCCAGAAATGAAGCTGCTCTGTAGCTGACAATCTGCATACCAGAACTGGGCTTTTTGTGGATCAGACTAAACCAGTCTCTTGCTGAGGCTATAAAGTAAACGGAGTTGAGTTTTTCTAGGTAACGAAGGATGAATGACCTTAGGGAAGAAATAACACATATCTCTGCAGAGTTTTAAAGCTCCATTCTCCAAGAGAACTGGCAAAAAAAGCAGCATTTGTTCTCTTTGAAGATCAGACCACAAAGTAACTTAAATTAAGTAGATACATCAGTGAAGAGGTTTGGGCAGAGGTGAATCCCATTCTTCCTGCTGAGAACAGTCAGTCTTCAAGTAAAATTATGTCTTTCCAAGATGCAAGTATAGGAGAGAGACTACTGCTAAGCAGTATGCAACAGCTTCAGAACTGCTTCAGGATAATACTGAAATAATCTAGGAAGCAATGGATGGATAAGGAAAAATAAATACCTGGATCTTTTGCAATAGCCTCAGGTTAAGAGAGAGGCTTCTCTGCTAAGTCATAGGCTTAACGAAGGAAAATAATCCTTGGTGTTCATATAGAACCTTACACTGCAAACATTACATCTATCTAAGTAACCCTTAATAGCCATAGACAGTAAAGAGATTCCCAGTTACCAGATGAGAAAGAAAAAGATGCAGGGACCCACTGGAGTTCAGGGAGTCACTGCTCATAGAGCATAAATCACAACTCCTGACCCTGAGGCTGCCCTGCTTTTCCTGGAGCTCACTACAGATGGAATAGTTGAAAACCTTTCAGGAACATAACCTCTGGAGTGGAGCGACATTGCAGAGGTCAGTCACCTGCCAAATACTGTATTCATGATGTCTTTTGGAGCATGGATTCAGCAGGGAACAGGCTTTCCCACTGCAGCAGTTGTAAAATAATGGACAAATCATTTCACATAGAAAAGACAAGACAAAGAAAGGAGCACCAGTCCAATGCCACAGTGGGTGGAAACTCCTGGAAGACAATCCCCAGTGCTAGAGAAGCTGGTATGTTATCTTATTCTTTGCTAGAATGCCTAAATAAATCAGCTATCATCAAATTACTAGGTCAACGGTTTTTAGACTGTTACTCCAAGTCTCTATCAAAGATGGTCCCAGAAACCTAAGGTCTATGTAAAGCTTTTTTCCCTGGATTTCAAAGAAGTGATATTGGATCTGGATAAGGCAGCACAATTCCCAGAGACTGCCAACACTCACACCCAGAACTTCAACAAATACTAGATGACAGCAGAAAGAAGAAGCTTATGTGCTACACTGCAAGCATTTGGGTAAGAGGTAGAGCAGGAATGAGAATGATGCAAAAAAGAAGGGTAAGGCAGCATATGGATGGGCACACGCTTTACATCTGAGTACATTAAAGCCCTATGATAATGCCATTTCCTAGAATACAGCCTCATTTTTCAAGCAAGCCTGAGGAGGAAGGGAAGTTCTCCCATTGGCATCCTATGTCTACAACACTCTAGTTCAAATCCGCTGTCTGAGACAGCAGCAGCAGCGTTTCCTTATCTGCTCTGGTGAGCAGTTAGCTTTATCCACAACCAGTTCACCATTACACTGTACACTCAAGAATGGAATACCCGAACAGGCATGAGAGCGCTGGAGTCCTCTAATGATGCCAGAGAAGACCTCAGGAAACTACACAAACCCAAGATGCAGTATGAGAAACCTCAATGCCCAAAGATTTTCTGTGCCCCCTTAAGGAAGCAGACATGAAAAAATGAAGTGAAAACCAATTTCAGAGTGACTGTTTTAAGAAACTTGACAGGGAAAAGAATGAAGTCATAGAGTTGATGGGGGAAGTCACGTACCGGTGTTTGTTGTCCTCTTCCTCATCTCCTATCCTATAAAAGCAAGATTCCAACAGTAAAAGGTTAGCATGCCAATTTTTCAATTCCAGCATGCTGTAACACACAAAACCCACCAACGTGTAGAAAATTAATACAGAGATCAAAGGAAGGCATGCATAAAATCCGTTTTGCAACTGATGGGGCTTTTTTGTCCTCCTGCATTCTGATAAGTGAAGCTATAAATGTTTCCTATAGATTTTTTTGTCTTGCAGGCTAAGAGATGAGATGTGAGGGGGCACACAGTGGCCTACTTTCAGAAAACACGTGCTTCTCTAACATTGAGAGGAAACAGAACAATGAGGGAGCACATTACCCAAGAAAAATCACAAGTGGAGTTGCTCAAAACAAACAAAACAGAAGGAGAGTTTGAACTATCCCAAACTACGAATCACAGCGTTGAAAATCCTAGCCATAGAAATCCAGCACAGTGCTCAGGCACAGCTCTCTTCCTTCCTGGCTTTCCTCTTTACCTGCGAAGCAGTTTAGTCTTCAACTCTGCCTTCGTCTCATTCCAGGCATCTAGTTCTGGGCTAGTCAGAGCTGTGGGTTTCATGTGGTCCAGGACAGTGATGTCTTTTCCTTGTTTCCATAAATCGTAACGTTCCGGTTGCAAAACCCGCACAAAGACATCCATGGAGATCTTCACCATGTCCTTGCGGCACGTACACTGCAAGAAAGAACCACACATCAACACCAGGTCAGAGCAAGCTAAAACCTTCTGGTGACTGAAAGCCATAGACTCCTCATCTACTGTCCCACAGGACCACTGCCATTTCAATGCTGCTCGGCCTGGGAGTGTGCCGAGTGGGAAGCAGGATTCATAGACAGCACTGTTAGGAAAACTCAATTCATTTAATGAAAAATAGTGTGGGACAGAAAGGCTGCAAATGCAATTTGGCCCAAGACCAGCAGGAACACACATGGTGCCCATGCTTCAAATCCCTGGCCAGGCAGAAGCTTCCCACTGGCATCACTGGCAAGAGTGGCTTAAGGGATTTGTATTGAGCACATTTTCCAGCACTCTTCCTTAAGAAGTTTTCAAAGCACCTGTGCACTGCTACAAAGAGGAATACAGGAGAGCACCCCACAGCTCACACCATCGATGAGCTACGGGGATTGACCCCCTCTGCCTTTAACAAAGGATGAAAAATGGCTTAAAAGGGCAACAGCCCGCATCGTGATCCTACCCTCAAACCCAGATGCTGCAGCACACCTATGTCAATGCCTTCAAATCAAGTGGAGCAAATCCCAAGTCGGGCAGGGCTAAAGGTCTCCAGTACAGCTCCAACCACCAGCAGCTTAAGAGTCTCACAGAGATGTAAAGAATACAGAGATTAACAGGAAAGCACACGCTGAGCTATCTGGATGCTGGTCAGAGAAATGCCTCTGTGGGCTGCAATCTCCAGGAGCCTGCAGTAGCCAAGTTCTTTTCCTTACACAAATCTAACATGATGTATGTTTATATTTCAATTTTAATTTCATTTTATTGCTTTCACACTAGCAAGCATGAATAATGCACAAAGCCTCTTCCCTTTGGGCCTTCTTCCAGACCACACGCTATATTTCCTCAGCCACTGCAGTTGTGTCACATTCACATTCCCATAACGGTCAAGGTATTTTTCCATACCCTTCCCTCAGACCCAGCAGTAAAATCCGACTTAATACAGCAGATGCTTCCCACAGCTGCAAAAGGGAATGTGCACATGTGTGTGAGGGGTGGGAGAGGGAGGAGAAGGGAGGAGATGGGAGAAGATCAGGAGGAGACTGTGGGTAGAGAGAAGGGCAAGAAATTCCCTTTGCAATGAATTACCTGCTCTATTCCATTAGAGCAAGACAAAAGCAGCAAGCTTGTGTTTCCCTGGCAATGATACCCATTTCCATGTATTGCCTCTCTTTCCATATACAGAGTTCTATTCCTTTCAAAGTATTTAATTGTGGTCATAAACACATGTATTTCACTAGCCTGGGAAAGACTGCAGAGTGATGTGGTCACCCAAAGCACAGAGCATGACTAAATGGCAACCTGGAGGACAGACCCATCCCACCCAAATGACCAGCGAGAAATGTAAGTCTGAGATCTAATGAAGTTATCTTTCCATCTTTTCTCTGTTGCTCCCCATTTGGTAGCCAGACCACCACACCAAAGTGCTCAGGAACCACAAGGCTGTCACAGCAACAGAGCAAACAACAGAATATTCCTAACTGGCATCTCCAAGGACTGGCTGCAAGTCCTGAAAATGGGGGTGGAAAACAAGACAAAAATCAAAACAGCTTTAAGGTTAGCTCTTTGCCTTCGGTTCCAGGGGATTTGAGACCCAAAACAGCAAGAAGAGCTTCCATTTATTCACCAAATCTGCAAGAACTTAATTTGTTCCATCTTCTGAAGGCTTACCCTGGCCCTCACCGCTCCTTTTTCATGAGCTAATGACTATTAACCAGCCAGGATAAGGTCATGTAAAGGCAATTTGCAATCTAAGCTCAAATACTGTAAGAAAACGCAGAGTGAAGCACTTTTCAAACCCAGAAACCCCACATTCTTCCTCTACTTACTATTTTATTCTCTGCTACTCAAAGTTGGAGACTGTGGTAAAACATCTGACCACACCAGGAGCCCTGTCTCATCAATTAGAACTCCAAGACCGAGAGTGGGAAATCTGTGGCTACTGGATGTGTAACCATTATCTTCTCTGCAGTGTTTTTCTTTCAATAAAAACACTAATAAGTCTATAGAAAATAACAGTCAAATGAAAAGACTGTCTCCTCCAAGTAATAAAATCCAATGATAGACGGAAAAATGCAGCTTCATTCAACCTCAACCTTCAGCAGCATCATTTTTGTAAGGCTATTTCCCTCACTTCCCAGCTATTAACACTAAACTGAACCCCATCTGTTCCACAACACATAAAACGTTAATGTAAAATAACCCTTCTCCTTATGTTGAAATAGTCACCAAAATGATGTATCTCAATTGGCACCTCTGGTTCTCACAGAAAACCCCCTCACATTAAGATGGAATCAGGGCCCACTGCACAGTTGTTTAAGACCCAACAGCCTCCTACTTTGCCTTAATGGGAATTTAAATATATAACCCCCAACACACTCCAAGTTGAGGTTCTTCCAGCTATTATGGCACTATTAAATACCAGAGCAAAAATCTGCGCTTAAAGCTTTTCCTATCTGCTTTTCATAACAATGAAGCCTAAAAGCAAGTTGCTGGGAGAGAAAGATGATTACATTCAAAAGGCAGCTAAGAAATTCCTGTTGTGTCTAATGGGAACACGTGTTGCTAATGCAGACGACACTCCTAAGCTGCTCTCCATACCTTTCCAGGCTGAGGCAAGAATTTGCGAGAAACACAAAGTCCTCCCGGTCTAATACTCTTGAACAGTTATCCAATTTGTTAGTGCAGTACAGACGTGGTACTTGAGATCTAGTCAATACTCAGCCAAGATGACAGAATAAACCAGTTTAGGCTCCAGTTTCATTTTCCTTCCTCTCAGCCCAAAGCCACTTGTCCTGCACAGCACTGCTCTCACAGCTAGCCAAGCTTCCAGAAGTGACAAAAGCACTCAGATTCCAAGGACAGGCCTGACACGAGTGGCAGGGATTCTGCAAGTGTGTGAGGAGTTAAACTTTGAGAAGAAGGAGAAAAACCTCAAACGCGCAGTTTGCGTGTTTAATGGTTGGTAGTTGAAAGCCTGTGGGAAAGAAGATGAGTCTTGACCCCCTGTTTCTAGTGTAATTATCAGCATTGCCGTGAGTCTCAACAACAAACCAGTTCATTAGGAAACCCACTGGAAATCCTCTACAGAGGTTCATAAACAAAACAATTAGGGGAAGATTTCCAAGGACTCCCCCTGGTCCTTGGCTGCAGGCATGACTTCTCCTTGCGTGCTTCCTTAATGTGCTCCCATAACGTTCCATGTGGATTTCAGTGGGTAGAGAGCTGGCTTTTTCTTGTTTGGCAAAGCTATTTTGCAACCTCCACCAGAATTCCTTTCTACCTCTTCCTACCTATTCCTATTGGCTATCCCTGTAAGGATGCCACGTACTCCTGAATCTCTCAAACATATGCAATCTTCATCCCTGCAAGACAAACACAACCACAGCGGTGGGGCAGGAGGGGATCATCTCAGTGGGGTCCTGGTTTATATACATGTCTCAGACAAGGCTGAAAGAACACAGAGGGAAATTCAGTGCTCTCAGCAGCACTTCAAGAGTCAATGAAGTATTAGTTCCCTTCTGTTGTGACACTCATTCCAGTACAATGGATAAACAAAGTCAGACTTTCATCCAGTGGTTATGATGTGGTCTATACTGAACATCACTCTGAGGTTATCCCCAGGTATCATTTCTTCCGCATCATGAGGCTTTCAGTTGGTGAGAAGAGCCTACCCTGACCACCCCATGGCATTGCTGTAGGTCAGCACCCTGGGCTCATGCATGAACTGCTCAGCAAGCATGAACTGACATGGCTTGGTGAAGAGCTACAGCTCTGACGTGACAGGCACACGAGACGATTCTTGCTAAGTGACTGAAGTTATCCTTTTATCCTCTGGTTTGATCATCTGCTCTTTATTCCTTTCTTTTCAACAGAAAGGCGAATGCTGTGCTGCATTACATCTGTAAACCAACAGATGCAGTAGTAAAATCCACTATTTTGGATCCCATGGATGACAAACAAGATCTATAGGCAGTTTGTAGGAACATGAATAATTATGTTTGGTGGAATATGAAGTATCGGTACCTGAAGTGACAACCTCAGATTTGCTTCTAGCGCACCATCCAATTCTTTGCCCTGGTAATAACAAGTATTCCACAGGAACATTTTTCAGAAGGATACAAAGCTGAAAATACATCTTTTGCAACTCTAAATGCTACGACTCAGAAGCAAGGGAGGTTTGATGTATACATGAGGCAAGAGGTTATGTATCAGTGTCTTGATTAGACCCCTCTGAAAACTGCACCCCCAAATGAAGAGCTTCTGCCTCTCTCCTGTAATAATCTAGACCTATTTGCGTGTATTTCTGAAGCAGTTAAAGAGCCTGGTAAAGCAAGGTCCTAACCTCAGACATCAGGATTCAGAAGCACCCAGCTATGAGCCACCCCAGGAAAACGCTGAAACTGCAAACTGCCACCAGGGAAGCAAGCTTGGAGATGCCGTCAGCAACATGGGCTATCAGGAAAGACAAGTAATGAAGCCAAATGGAGTTAAACAATAAAAGAGGTTGTTCATAAGCAATCTACTCCCACTGCACTGTAATAAAAAGTGGGCTTTAAAGTGCTCTTCATGCACAAAGTGAAGAGGCAGAAGGGTAAAAAATGTTGCCTTTCAGTACACTGAAGGACTTGCTGCGGAGGAACATCAAAAAGGAAAGGTACCTGATGAGAAAGTCTAATGTCCATTCACAGCTTCTTTACACTTTCACACTGCCTTTCAGAGTTCTAACATCACCATTTCTGCAATTCTTGAACAGAACTGAGTTATTAGTTCTTAGCTGGAATGTAAGACTGGCTCTTCCTATCTATGCCCCCATGTGTCAGCCCTGAAGCAGTTCCAGTGGAGCAACACCAGCTGCATACAAAAGCACAATCTATGGCAGCTTTTAAAAGGGATTTTTGATGGCCTTGCCATACTAGCAGCCCCAAAGCCAGACGACCCTTAAGCCTCCACTCTGACACATGAATGATTGGGGCTGGTACACTTTATCAGGGTCTCCTGTGCGACAGAGAAGCTGAATGAACAAGCTGCAGGGAGCACATTCTTCATGTCGCTATTTACCACAGCCACAAAGCACACCACAACCTCCACACGATAAATCACAGGCTTAGTGAGGCAGAGAGAGAATGGGAGACTGTGGCAGCCCAGCAACGTCAGGACTCCAGGGTTCAGGGCAGCCTTCCATCCCAGAGATCCAGCATTTCCATCATGGGCTCTTGGAGAGTCAGCCTGGCCTGGCAAAGTCATTATTAAGCAGCATGCAAAATGTCAAGACCATGCTTTACACCTTGCAGTAATTAAGCAAAGGTAAATTAGGCTGAGAAGCATAAATGGGCCTCATCCGTTTAACAAATACCTGTTTAAAACCCAGCACCTTCCCAGTTCAGTGTTCCAAGGGTTACCCCAAGCCCTGAGCAGAGAGGGAGGCAGGTGCCCCAAGTCACCCCGGCCCAAGGTGGAAACGTCCCATTTACTGTGCATCGAGTCATGAGCAGTTTATGTTTGGGATTTAAAATAAGTTTAACTCATTTCTTCTGCATCTCTTTTTACGTTGCACACTGTGACAGGTTAATGCTCACGTTAGTCAAACAGCACTGTACCCTAAAAAGAGCATACCCCGAGTTTGATGCACAAAGGATGCCAAAGTGAATTCCCATCACGTATTTGGGAAGACCTAGTGACAGCACACCAGGATTATCTATGGGAGCCCCATGATTAACTGAAGGTCCTTCTCCCATCCCGAGACAGGGCACTGACAGATGTGCTGTTCAACCGCAGCCTTTCACACTGATGAGGTGGCACAGGCAAGCTGTGCTTGGCCTCCAAGTCACCTTGGCTGGAAGGAAATCAGCTACAACACGAGGTTCCTCGAGGACAGATGGAGACATTTACATTGACAATAAATGGGATAACAGTTAAAGAGCTGCTAATTCTTAGACTTCTGGGCACAATGTCCAGCTGTATGCAAGGCATCTATTTCCCCGTGGTCTGTCACCATATCATTGACACCTGAAGCAAAGGAGGATGTTATACCTTTCCTCTGAACCTAAGGAGATTGACATTTGCTGGGAATAGAGAGCAATCAGTGCTGAGGATTTATACCCAGCATGAGAGATGACATGAATTTTGTCTGTCACATCCCAGTACTCAGCACCGAGGCTAGAGAAGCAATTATGAGAAGGATCAGCAAATCAAAGAGATGTTTTGGTCAGTATGTTCTTACAGCAAGAGGCTACTTGTCAGCAATGGTTACAACTTCCACCTAAGGACATGAACCCCACGAGCACGCCCTCACAGTGTCCCCTTCCAGTTCCTCCCCATCAACTTCTGCCAAGCAGTTCTGAAAGAGACTCCAGAACTCCCACCAGGCTCTCAAAAAGCTTTGAGCCAACCAGGACAGGCAGTTCTTTCCCTTCAGGATTCACCAAAGCAATTTCTACTGGAATTTTTAAGCATCTGTTCATCCTGGTTACAACTTTGCACAGACACAAGCACAAATTCCCACTATTACCTTCCTACACAACCCTGCAGCCATCGCTTCTTCTTCCTGTGCTAATGCTCATGCTTGTTGTACAATTAGAGCAGAACCAGCGCCTGAGAAGCTGATCTTTAAACTTCACTCTGGTTATTATGTATTTTTACAGCCCAGGCAGGTTCTGCTGTGGTTAGCAGAACATTTCATCCATCTGGCAGGCAATTAGCAGAGCTCTGTTCATGCTTCTCTGAGGTGAGCCATTACCTTCCTATGTGAGCTCTCTCTCGTGCTATGCCATTGACTTACATTGCTCTCAGTGGAGCACAATCCAAATCTCATCCCCAGGATAATGTCCAGGAGAACATTACAAGTGGCTAATTCTGAACCTTACCTTGTCCCCAATCTCAGGAGTGCTGGCAGGACACGAGAGCTGTATTGCTAACCTCAGGAAAGGAGAGGAATCACCTTCCAGCCAAGTGGCTTCCGTGCAGTAAGAGGATGTCCCTGCAGAGTGCTGCACAGCCAAGACTTTGAGAACTTTATAAGTGAGTGTGACAAGAAGAAGAAATCCTGCTTAGATGAGGAGCAGGACAATCTACTCGTGTCTGTGAGCACTGCAGTCAATAGAGCCATTCCTCAAACTCAGCAAACCTGCAGTAGTTAACCCAAACTCACACACTCCAGGAAGCCCCTCTCTCTCCATGAATTCTCCCCAGCTTGAGTGTACAGAGTTGGCTGGTATTTCATTCAGATCCTGTTTAACTTCAAATGAGATTTAAACAAACCTTTGGCCCTTGCAGTGTAGCAGCATTCACACCTCATCTGGAACCCCAGAGCAAAGCACCAAAGGGTTAATTAACACGTGTGCAGTGTGGGCTTTAGGCAATATTAAGCAGAAACCTCTGAACAGGCAAGTGTCAGGGAGTGCAATGGAAATAAATTGGGCGTCTCCTTCCACACTTCAACTTTCTCTGCCCAGATTTGCTCAGAGCTCTCTGGGCTGCTTGTTCAGTAATTTCACGCTACGCTGCTTAACAATGTAAGCATGGAGGCTCAATCTAAAGCTGCACTTCCCAAATGTCACTTGTTTGTGAACACATGGCTGAAGCCAAAATTGCGTTTAATATTCGAGCGGTGCCTGCTGGCACTGCTGTAGTTAAGGGTCTGTCAGAACCCTGAGGATAAACCCCATTTTCTGGGGTGTAATACCATGACCATTTGCCACAGATAAACCTGCTATACAAGGTCAGAGCAGACAAACACGATTCTTTACATTTTCAAACCAAGTTTGCTTGGCTATTTTTGACTTGAAGACACTTAACACTGATTTGAGGCCTCTTATGGTTCTAGGGGTTTCCTACCCACCCCTTTAACTCCAGCACAAATTCAATGTATGACTCCCATTCCAGCCTCCATCAAGCCCTGGGGCCTTGGCTATTGCCACTGCAGCACCAGTGGAATATTAACAGTGGGATACAAACACCAATGTAGGGTTCACTACTTGAACACCCTTGGACACAGACAGGACAAACAGTAACTTTTCAGCATGAGGATTCTTCTGCTGTGAGAGAATTTCACTTGCCATTAGTAGCAATTTAATGCTCTTCATTTATTAAAAGGGAAAAAGAGAAGAAATAGCACAAGGGTTTCTGTGATTCTACAAGATCCCCTGAAGCCAGCAGTGCCAGGAAGAGCACCAGCCTCCAGAAGCAAAACCCAGTGACTCACATCAGGCACAAAGCAGCCACTGGGGCTGATCAACACACAACATTGATCCCTACCCAATATAATCCTGTGCAGAAAATCCAAACTGGCCAAAGACATTACAGCAAAAAGGTGGAAGGTTAAAGAGACCCCAGGACCCCAACCCTGAGAAGGGAATCATGCCAGGCAGCAATCATCTGCCTTTTGCTACCCTCAATATAAACCTTTGTGAAGGAAAACTGGACATCACCACATTGTTCCACAGACTGAGGCACAGATGGACTCGCAGTCTGTTTTGAACAGAGTTGGTTTTGTCCAGAGGAAAGCGTTAGGATGCATTACAAAAGCTACAGAGTCAAGCTGAGTGGACAGAAGAAAAATACATGCAGAAAAGGTTATAAATGCTATTGGAAAGTGAAAACTGAGCCTGCTTTTTGGAAAGGAACATCTGAAGCCATTTCCAAATGCGGCTCCCCCCCACTCCCCAATCATCTCTCCTTTCCCCAAAGACCGTGTGGAACTGACACCCACTTCAAAACTCCACAGATGCTGTTGAATCAGTTGCACTTCACACTTCAACCCAAGCGAATGGCGTGCGTGTGCTGGCGTGAAAGCTGTCACTGACTCCAGAACTGCCACAAGTAACAAAACATGCAGGAAATTTGCCCTAATGGAAATAGCCACATAGGCATTTCACCATGACTCTGCTCTTCAGAGTTAACCGAGCGCACAGATTAGAGAAACTCAGATCCTTTCAGAAGGTTATTACCATAGTCTTATTAAAGCTTAAAAGTATTCCCAGCTTATTCCTTCTCCTCCAGTGCGCACCTAATGAATTGTATTCAGTTACATCAGTCACCTTATTCACTGTGAAATGCAGTCTGGATGTATGAGAAAACTAATCTGAACCTACTAGTCTCAAAACAACCTCTTTACAAGGTGTGTGTAACATCCAGCATTTGAGAAAGTCATTACTTTGTCCTCAAAATGACAAGAGGTATCAGCAGGCATAAACCAGCAACATGGCACAATTGAAAGAGCACATCATCAAAATAGCACTTTCCTCTTTGTTCTTAAGGGTAAGTGTTCCCCTCTCCTTCGTATTTCATGAGCTCATGGTTTTAGGGACCCCTTCATCCCAACAGACACCTACTTGGGTTGCCATTTTTCCATAGTCAATCCATCGCAAAGTGGCAAAGTTGGTAGACTCAGCACAGTTGAAGCCATGATTGAAGCCAGCATGGTATCCATAAGGAAACGTAATCATGAACTCTCCAGCTTCCTGGGTGATCTGAAAAACAAAAGGATGAGATACCCCATGGATCAGTTAATGTAGCAGCTGGAGAGCAGACACCTATAAAATTAAATCTCTTTCGACTGGAGGCAGAACAATCACTGCCAATTCTTGGCTATACCTAGAGCCATTCCTGGTTACCACAGAAATACTAGAGTATTTCTCTTCAGATAAAAAGAGAGTACAATGGATGGAAGGGCTCACAAGAGCTGAACTATTTAAACTCAATGGATCCAGCTACAAAAAGGGTCTCAGGCTGCAGCATTCCAAAAGGACAACAAATCTTTAGATCATGACCACTTCAGCTCATGGTAAGTCCAAATATACACTCCTACCACCAGGCTAGTGGAGCCAAAAACACTGGGTTTCCCTCCTAACATGCACTCTGCATTGCAGGGTCCCACTGAAGTACACACTACCTTGCACTGCATTTATTTCCTCACTCACATTTATCAGTCTTACTCCCATTACACCCATAAGTCAAACACCCTAAAAGCTACAGCCCACCATTTATCTACTGCAGTAAATTTAAAACTACAATAAGCATTATAGACACTATTAATATAAGAGGTAAAACCTCTACAGATTACAGCTGTAATCAGGGGCCAATCAATCTGTGATGCTTCTAGAAAATCCTCTTTTTACATCTTATGCAGAGACAACACTGAGGAAAATAGGGATTTGATTGAGTACAGCACAGATCCTATGGCGCAGCGTGCCTGCAGCCACCCTTCCAGCCCAGCTCTCCAGCTTAGCAAGCCTTCACCAGCACCTCCCTTCCACAGGGTGTGAAAGAGGCAAAGTTTGACCTTCCCTGTCCTTCCAAGCCAGAAGTGCTGACAGACCTTTCACAGCAGTCACATGCCAAACCACTTCCATTTGGATCCCTTCCCACCAGCAGTAACTCAGCACACAGCAGTTCTGAGCCTACGCAGATTTCAAACAACTTACACTTACAAACACGAGGATGGGTCCAAGCAGAAAATGTGAGCAGACAGAAGTTAAGACATTGACCAACACCTGAACTTGCTGCTGACATCAGCATTAGCAGAATAAGTAAAAGAAGAGAGAGAATACGAGCTGCTATGATACAAGAAGCTCCTGCAGTACTGCTGGATGAAAGGTGCTGAAGTCCGGTCGTACCCAGCTTTGTAGAGCATCCTCCCACTCGCCCCATCCACAAATCAAAGCGGAGGGGTAGATTGCTAACTTCAGAAGACAGAAAGATTATGTTTCTGTCAGAAAATCTACATCCTGGTGTCTTCATTTCAAGCCCACAGTGTACGTCCTCTATGTCACTGCTGTCAACATTATCCCTACCATAAATTAGAAAGCACTCAAGATGATGGATAGGCCATGCAGAAAAGTAATAACTATTGAAGGAAAGCCAGCATAAACTGCCACTCATGGAGAAAGCCCTAAATTTACTGACTCCTGCAAGCTCTTGAGAAATAAATGGAAAAATCAATAGGAGATTACAGAAATACACATTTTTAATTATTAAAAAGCCCCAGTATGGATCTGTTTCTTTTTTTTTCCCCCCAGAATACCACTATAGGGATTTATAAATGTGGGCCTATTCACTTCATTGAAATCTGCCAAGAATTCAGATGAAGGGATCCTATCTCTGTTTCTAAAGAAAAATGGCACATGTTCCCTGCTTCTGAATAATAGTGATCCTCTTCAAAAGCTACTATTTCAGGACAGGAGGTATTCAGATATAGGCTGCTCAGACTAAAGAGATCTCCTCCTCCTTTTTACATGTAAGAGCTTCCTTCCAGTGAGTGCCATAGAGAAGAAAGAAGCCACCATAAAAAACACACTCCTGTAAGTCAAGATTAGGAATTGTATTTAAGTAACACGTTAATAATCCCTCTTGCTTTAAAAGAGAAAGTTTGGGTTTGAGATTAATAGTGTCCTCCATGTGTACACTGCCCTCTCCTTTGTGTGTGTGTGTAAGTAATAGGGAGACAGAAATCAGATTCTTAGCATTTACATCTACTCAGCATGGAGGAGACCCCAGATGTCAATCTGCATAGAACCATCATGGCACAAATCAAAGGTTCATAGTGGGAAGCCAAGGTAGGCTTTAGAAAGCAGGTAAAGACTTTCTACCAAGCAATAAATTAGAAACTCCCTTATTTAAACCGCTTTGTATCACATCCCTGTCACCACACAGCTCAGCAACAATGACCTGGGATAAGCTTGGAAGGAAAGTATTCATCTATTACCTTTTGACAGCCTCCTTTGGTTGCCTTACCTGGTTATTGATCAGAAATCAGTCAGTATACAAAGTCAATGGTGCTTTCCTCAGACAGATGGAAAAGCAAACATATAATAATGGATTATGCTGGAAAAAATGATGCCCACCTACAACATTTAAACATTTGAAGTCCCGTAAGAATTTCCTTTGCTTTCTGAGCTCCAGCAGACCCAAGAGCACTGCCCCAACACGCTGCTTGAATGAAATGGCAGAGATTCATTTTCAGCTGCTTCTGTAGACGGGCAATGCATGCTTTTTAGCCATTGCACCACTTCTGGCTTCTGGTTAAAACAAACTTCATAAGGAAAACACCATAAGAAGCAGCAAGACACAGTCTGCATCTGATACTGAGGCAGAAAGCAGCGTAAGAAAGCCTTAAACTTCACAGTTTAGGATAATAAATAAAGTTCAAGTCAAATCTCTTCAGGAGCTTGCACTGGCTACAGATTTTGTATTCTTTTCTGTATACAGTTAAGATGATGTCTTATCCTCTCTCAAAAGTCATTTCTCAGAGGAGCATCTATGCAATAAACTGAGATGCCCCCCATTACTCCAATCCACATGCCCACTTTCCTGAAATCTGTAAAGTGAAAATCCTTATCACAAAGTCAGAGCCCACAACTGGTTATTTTCCTTATTATTTTCAACCATGTGTAGCAGGCACCTGTGTTCTCACACTTGGGAATTAGGTTCCACAGATAGAATGATGAAAGAAAATGGTTTGTTGCTTTCTATGAACAATTTAATATCAACCATCATGCACAAACTAGGCCAAGTCTGGCCACTGATGTTGAACCATAAGCACCACATTGCTCCGTGCTACTCTCCCCTGCCCTGACAGCAAGCTCATCTCACAAGCTGCTTGATCACACTTCAAATTTCATTCATCACAGCCTCCCGCTAGGAAAAATGGAACAGTCTCTGGAGCAGTAAATTGAATGAATTCATAGTTTTTATGCTATAAAAGAGCCCAGATCTTTTACTTCCATCTTAAAGAACCACCACGCTCATCAAATAGGTGCAATACTTTGTCTCAGGTGGAATAATTCCAACAAAACCATGTTAAAAAAGAAATACCAGGACTCAAGAGTTCTTATTTAGAAAAAGATGGCCATAAACCACAGATGATGAGGCAAAGGGGATGGGGAAGAATGAAATCAGTTTGAACCACGCATCCTCTGACACTTCCCATTGGAGTTAAGAGTGCCAGTACCCTTAACTCAATTCATTTTCCACATCCAAAGGCAGGACAGGCTCTGTGTGCTGGTAGCACGCAGCAGCACTAGCTGTTTGATGGTGTTAAGTCCATGGTAAGCACACTTGGCTGAAGAGATCTACTTCTTGCCAGAAGACTTTAAAAATAAGCACATTAAAATGATCATACCAAATAAACCTGACCCCTCATTTCAAGTAAGAGGACTTAAGAGATTCATGGATCCTTACTGGCTTAGTGTACAGTGAATGCTTACACAACTGAACCAGTACATCCAGCCCAAGTTCTTGGTTCATACTGGATCCAGGAGAAAAAAGTGTGTTCCAAAATTCCCAGTGAGTTATGCTGCCTATTGATAAGCCCAGCATTTGTATTATAGTTTGCCCCTCTCCACCTGCAGAGGCTCCCTAATTGACAAAGTTAGTTCTAGTGAAAGCTTTTATGAAGAGAGGCACTTCACAGCGAGCATCTCAGCCAAACCACAAATCCTCATTTACAGGCAGGCACCTGGTTTAAACTGATAGGATACATTTAGCATAATAATGCATTTAGAAATGAAGCAAATTGCTCCTCAGACTTGGGATGAATTGTTTCCTTAGGAGAGGGGTGCAGTGCTTTGTGCACCTCAACAACCCACCAGCATCTTCAATGCACCCTTTGTACATACCCGGTCAAAAGGAATGCCGTACTTCTTCAAGATTGAGGGTGAAATGAGGGTCATCTTGTGACGGAGGAAAGCATCACATCCCTGAGAGCTTCCTGGAAAAAATCCTGTAAAGACAATAAAAGAGGAGTAGGCGCTATAGGAATCTTGTATCAAATCAAGGATTTAAGTAGAGACAAGCTGACAAAATCAAAACCTGCCTAATATATAGATCAAGACAACAGGCACACAATTGAAGCTGTAATTAGCACATCCCTCCTTGCTTAAAATACCACATCAATTTTGTGATAAAACCTTGCATGTTGAGGCACATCAAGTCTAAATTCCATTCAAATTGAGAGCAATCGAAGTCTCTTGTGTCTGGGAGTGAGTATCTTGGCCAAAACCTCAGTAAAAGCATAGCAAATTAAGGAACAGAACCTGTCTGGCTCGAGTTTTGGCTCGACCTCAACACTGGGCCAGCCTTTTTCTGAATACGAGCAAGGCAAAAGCAGCAAGTACGCACCACCTCCTCTGAACATGAACATGTCCTTTTATACCATACAGAGCCAGGCTGAGAACACTGGGGCTGCTCAGCCTGGAGAAGAGAAGCTGCCTGGAGACCTCAGAGCAGCTTCCAGAGTCTGAAGGGGGCTACAAGGATGCTGAACAGGGACTCTTCATCAGGGACTGGAGCGACAGGGCAAGGGGTGATGGGTTCAAACTGGAACAGGGGAAGCTCAGGTTGATAAGCAAGAAGTTTTTCCTGTGGGGGTGCTGAGGCATTGGAACCAGAGGTGATGAATGCTCCACCCCTGTCCGTGTTCAAGGCCAGGTTGGACGGAGCCTTGGGTGACATGGTCTAGTGTGAGATGTCTCTGCCCGTGTAGGGGGTTGGAACCAGATGAGCTTTAAGGTCCCTTCTAACCCAAACCATTCTATGATTCCAGACCAATCTGCCCTACGTACCACTCCCTTAGAGGGAAAAAAAATAAGCATGTTAATGCTTAGATGTTAATATTCCCCACAAGGCAGTGGAAGCAGGAACACGCATTCACTAGCCACAGTGGTCACTCACAAGGCTGGCAGAGCCAGTATGAGCTGACTCAGCATCTCAGCACCATTATTAACTAGCTACAAGAGCCACATTGAGCTATCACACCCATCACAAATAATTAAACACACTCTAATTGCAGTAAAAAACCTGAACAAACCCCTTGATGTCAGCACTCTGCTCCCAGAAATGGCAGCTCAACCAATGTAACACCATTTGCTTCAAGACCACGGGTTTCACTCCGAGTGGCTGATTCAGTAACAAATTATGTGTTCACGGGGATCAAAGCCCATCACCACTGAGGAAAATAAATAACTCAGGGTCTGGAAACAAAACTAATGGATGAAAGGTAATGGAAAGGGTTTCAGGAAGTGGAAAGGATTACTGGATTCCAGAGTTTCTTGTATTTTTGTCCTAAAAGCATTTCCATTAGAATTATGACTGTCTGCTACCAGCCTGTCGTCCCTCTCTGCAGTTCCTCTTTTTAATGCACAGTTTAAGTGGCTCTCATTAAGGCTACTAATAAAGAAGCACATTTTAAGTGATTAGCACCAATAACATGGCAACACATTAACATTCTCTCCATGGGCTCCACAGCTCTCCCAGTGAGCCCATTTACAGCTCCACTATTCATTTTCCATATTAATTGCACACTCATTTCTCCATAGTAAACTTCCTCATAGTATAAACCACTGATGCACAGGACAGGAAGAATGCCCAAGCAGTAGTAATACTATTTCACTGTTGTTTCAAAACATCACCCATCCCAACTACTACTGGTATTAAGCCACAGAAAACTAACATAAAGATGAGATCATTGATAATTTGCTTCTGGTTGATACATCACCAACCATTGATGTGTCTCAAATATTGATCATCAGTAAAAGTAAGTTACAAACAGCAAGAGACTTATGTTCTACTTATGTCAGATGCTGGCATTGCAGATTCTACAGGTCATCTGGATTTACTGGCTCTTTTAACAGCTTAAAAAGTAACTTTTAGAAAACCTGGCAAGTTGTACTAGCAGGAAAATTCAGCCACAGGTTTTCTGCCTCTAAAGCCATTCTACCAATGCAGCAGGTTCATCAAGTGCAAGAGAATTGTAAGAGCCAGTTTGATGACAATTCCTTATCAATCTGTTTCAAACAAGGGCAGGATTCTCCCCTGCCATGCCTGGGGTTTCACCAAGAACATACCCATGTATTGGTCCAAACACAGGAGGAAGGTACAAGTCCAAACACTATGAAGGTGCTGAGGCGCTGGCACAGAGTGCCAAGAGAAGCTGTGGCTGCCCCATCCCTGGCAGTGTTCAAGGCCAGGTTGGACACAGGGGCTTGGAGCAAGCTGCTCC